>BMAO01011175.1:0-31275 GCA_019973975.1 Trichonephila clavata | reverse complement strand
CCGAGACGTGATAAACCTTCAAAAATCGATTTTTCAATTTTCATCTTAAAAAAAAGTAGAGTTAATGCTGATTCCAAAAATGTATAACATGTATAGGTTTAAAGCTTAATATCTGAGTAATTGCGGTTTTAAAAATGTAAACAACAGCTGCCACACCTGTTGTTTACGTTATCGTACATCAACTGCCACGCCCCATCTTTCAGTAACCGAAACATGCTTTTATGTAGATTGTAGATTGGTATTTTAATATCACTTAATCTGGATATATTTATTTTATTCTTGTGGTTTGAGAAGGAATATAACTACTCAACTCAATCTTGTTTATAACACAAGCTGTGCGAAATTTAAGAATGTTGTTTTCCTTTGCTTGAGATACAAACACGTGAGTATACGAACTTCATATTTTCACTGCTTATTGACTTTTTCTTGTTTACTTTCTGTTTGTTTGTGATTTGTAAGTATTTTAAAATATTTGCTATGCTCGAACAAAGAAATTTGGACATCAGAAACGTCGTCTTATTCGTAAAAAAACTTCAGTATGTGTAGTGAGTGAAAAATGTGATGTCAGCTCTTCCAAAAAAAGATTGAGAAGAGTAAGGATATTTTGACTATGAGATAACTTTTCAGCTGAATCTCAAAGCAGGTTTGTTATTATTGACTTAAATATGCTTAATGATATTTTCAACAATATTGCAAAATGCAGATATTGTGATAGATCTTTCTGCTTTGATGTTACTGAAAATAAAAGTAGTCGCAGAGGACTTGCTAGCAGTATATCAGCAACTTGCAAGTATTGTGGCTCTAGTCATGGCTCAATGACTTAAATTCTGTGCCAGCAGGATATGAAGTAAATTTGAGGTTTGTTTATGGTATGAGATGCATTGGAATTGGAAAAAGTGCAGCTCAGACATTTTGTGCGCTGATGAACTTGCCTCCTCCTCCAGCTAAATTTGAAAGACTGTATACGCCAATTTTTAATGCGTTGGAAACTGCTTCATCACGTTCAATGGTTAGCAGCGTTAATGAAGCTGTTATTGCAAACGAAAACAATAAGGACGTAGCAATTGCTCTTGATGGGACCTGGCAAAAAAAGAGGACACACGTCAAAAAATGGCGTTGTAACAGCAACTTCTCTCGATAACGGAAAAGTTGTTGATTTTGAGTGCCTGTCAAAATATTGTTTTGAATGTAAGAACAAAAACAAAACCTGTGATAATTGCCAGGCAAACTATCATGGATTTAGTGCGGGAATGGAGAGTGAAGGAGCATTGCGGATTTTCAATCGCTCAGTACCAAATTACGATGTTCGGTATGTTCAGTACCTTGGAGATGGAGATTCGAAGGGGTTCAAGAGTCCAACATATACGGTGATGATGTTCCGATTGAAAAATTGGAGTGCATCGGCCACGTCCAAAAAAGGATGGGATCAAGACTGAGAGCTCTAAAGAACAGTTTTAAAATCCACCAAGCTGTCAGACAATAAAGCAATATCTGGACGAGGAAGGCTGACAGATGCAGAAATTCTTTTGCTGCAAAAATACTATGGCCTAGCCATAAGAAGAAATGTTGGGAAATCAGTCGCAGATATGTCCAAATCCATCTGGGCAATATATTTCCATAAACTGTCGACAGATAAAAATCCACAACATGGTTTGTGCCCTATGGGAGAAGAAAGTTGGTGCGGGTACAACAAAAGCCTTGTATCTGGTGAAAAGTACACCCACAAACATTCCCTCCCAGAAGCAGTTCTTCTTAAAATTAAAAAAATATTTAGAGATTTAACTGCGAAAGAACTTTTATTAAAATGTCTGCATGGCGAACTCAAAACCCCAACGAAAGCTTTAATAACTGTGTGTGGAATCGTGTGCCAAAAAACACATTTGTGAGCAAAAAAACTTTGCAAATGGGTGTTATGGACGCAGTTATATGTTTCAATGAAGGTGCATACGCAAGAACAGAAGTATTAAAAGCACTGCAAATAAATCCAGGTATCAATACTTGTGAAGGCCTTCGTAAAATTGACTACGTCAGAATTTGTGAAGCCGAGATGAGTATCCAAAAAGCTACCAAAGAAGCCAGGACAACTAAAAGGCAAATTAAAAGGAAGCAGGATGCCTTAGAAGAGTCTATGCAAGATGAGTACAGTGCTGGAATGTTCTAAAAGTCAAATTTTAGGTAAGTGTACCATTTTATTTAGTTTTTTCCATTTTTCTCAAAACGTGTTTTTTCAGTTTTTAGGTACATGTGTAGAAAAATCTATTTATTATATTTTTTTGAAACTTGGTATGAACTTTTGTATCATGATAATGCATTTAATGCTTCTAATTTCCTTCCTGAAATGTTTGTATTTTTACTTTTATTGTTGAATTTGTAAAAAAAAAATGACATTTTTATCAAAATTTCAAAAAGTCATAATTCAAAATTTTTTTAAAAAAATTCTGAACCAGGTAGTATAAAAATATTTATTGCATTTAAATAAATGTACAATTTTGTAACTAAAACAGCATGTTTTGTGGTGTTATATGTTATAAAAATAAAGATACATGTACCTAATGAACACCATGTATCCGAAAGTTCCTTTTGGTGTGTACTTTTTCAAATCCTTATATTTCTTAAAATATTTTAAAAATTTAATAATATTATGTTGTAGTATATTAAGAAAAGTATATAGGTTGTATGACATAATTTTTTTATTTATGAAGTCTTTCTGTTTTTGAAAATAATGTTCTTCCGTAAAGCCAAATTTTGCTCGTTTTGCTTCATCGAGGACGTCCCGGTTCCCTTAAAACTAATTACTTCGATTTATCATTGTATATTAAGATTACAAATTGCATTGATTAATATTTGTAATAAAGGAGATGTTTTTTTTTAATTTAACATTCTTAAAGTGCCATATGGAATTCCAATTTATCAATTTTATATAGATAAATATTATTTTTAAATATATTTATCGTAATAATGTATTAGTAAGCGATAAATCTAATATATATATATATATATATATATATATATATATAATGGATGATGACTGATTTAGTAAAGATTGCGATGAATTTAGTAAAGGATTTTTCACTGCGTGGCCGGTGTTGGTTTTTTCGTATAAGGTTACTATTTATGAGGGTTGATGATGCCTGTTCATTATTATGGAGGAAGCAGTCGTCGAACAGTTGTTCTTCTTTATTAAACATTTAACATGGAAGACATTTAGATGGACGTACTGACAATAGACATACACACACAACACAATACACAAACACTAGCTGCAACACACTACATGATGGCAAGAGCGAAGAAGAAGAGAGCGTAACCGTGTGCTCCGAGTTTTTACTGGCGGTGAAAGTCATACGACTCTTTTGTAACAGGAGTCTTGATTGGATGCAAATGCGCGCGAGCAATTAGATTAAGATGCGAAAGAACTAGGAAATAATTTAACGGGTAAAGTTAAAGAGAGTTAGAAGAAGTCATTACATATATATATATATATATATATATATATATATTAATATCTTTATAAGCCATTTTATTGAATATGAATATCTTGTTAATTTTCTTTACAATTATATTTCTAATAGTTATCAGTTACATTATAATCTGGGATAATATTAGAAACTTTTTTTAAAAACAATTAGTTGTACATAATTAGATGAAGGAAGGTGCCACATGTTTCATAAATTAATAATACTATATTTTAATTTGAATATCCTAGAATATGTTTCGGAAATCTTTTTATTTTCTTTAAATTTATATCAAAATTTAAGGCTTTTATATATATATAGACTTAATATTATTTAATCATACTTTACTAATTTTAATTTTATGCGGCACTACTATATGTCTTTATACTGTGTGAAGAACATAGTTTTTGCTGTACTCACGAAGTAGTTTTTATCACCTATTTTTTTACATCGATTTTAATTCTATACGAGTAGATAATAACAGGCTATACTTTTATCCTTATAAAGAATAGCTTTGAGTTTTTTATTTGTAATATTTAAATTTTTCTTAATATTCCTTGATTTTGAGTATTGGCAAATTACAGTCGAAGGTTGCCTTGCCGCAAAACTTTGTTTAAAACAGCAATCTTGGTTCCTAAGGCAAACGGTTTGCAATAGTACTACTGTTGCTAAAATTTCTTACTATCTTGACTTATTTATAAAAATAAATAAGACTACTTAAAGAAAGAGCGAGCGCTGACTTGAGGTAGAGAGTAAACCAGTGCTTCTCAAACTTACAATATCTTCGACCCAATATTCAATCCTAATTTTCATCGCGCCCCCCTTCATACAATAATAATGTATTGAATTCAATTATACTATACTTTGATGCTAAGCCTAGAATGCGCCTTTAACCTCTTAAGTGTCACCGACGTATATAAACGTCTCACTCAGCAAAGTATTTTTTTACCCGGACGAATATATACGTCTTTCCGAAGTACGATTTTTTCTTTGCAATGCTATCCATAAAATTATTTCAAAGGCTACGAAATGCAATAAAAGGACCTTGACAGTGTATTCGATAGCTCTTGGGAGCGAATTGCGTAACTTTTAATCGGCAGTTAAGGGATTAATTATAAACTGGACAACTTATCATGATAAGTGTTAATTTTATATATAATTTTATATATGACCCGACCTTGGTGTTCCTGGTAATTATTAAACTTGTTCTTAACTTAGTATTGTTAAATTAATTTTTAAATACATTGTGTAGTGTTGATACATTTATAAGAATATTAAATTCGTGTAAATGTGTAATTTATTTTTTCATTATGTCAGAATGTATATTGTTTACTTTCAGTAAATTAGAATTTTTAAAAATATTCTTTTGTTGGAGACGTTTCAATATACTCACGCCCCCCCCCTCATAAAATTATCACGACCCTCAAGGGGGGCCCGCCGCACAGTTTGAGAAACTGTGGAGTAAATGGAAAGAGACTTGGTGCCTCCTCGCAACAATGTTGTCATTTATTCTACATAGTTGCGCCCGAAAGGGCCGCCATGTTGGAGTTAAAATGTTTGAAGAAAATTACAGACGTTATTTATGGATCTGATGCTCTCATCATTTTACCAGCGGGCCTGAGGCCCGACACACTCATACACACACACACACATATATATATATATATATATGTATATATATATATATATATATATATATAAATATCCTAACAAACTCATGATTAAAGAAATTCAAACATAAATAGGCGCAAAGCAGCCACATAAATGCATGAAATATGTATGGAAAAATTTATATAAAAAATAGAACATAACAGGAGAAAAAAAAATTAAGATCAAATCTAATGAAAAACAAATAAGAACCTAGCGAGTCAAAATGCAATTTCGGACTTAGGACCGAATAAGTGGGGTTAACTAGTTTGAAGGCGCCAACCTTCCCCTTTGCAGCTCGGTAGGAAAGACCAAAATAAAATAAATAGAAATTTAAAGTATACAAAATCCAAAATATAAAAAATCCAAAGTATAAAAAATCTCATAGAAATATGAAAGAACAACCGACTACTATTAAGCAAAAATTCTCCAAAATGTTTAAGCAGAAAAATATCAAAAGAATAAGAGATTTCTGCTTAAACATTTTGGGAGAATTTTGCTTAATAGTAGTCGGTTGTTCTTTCATATTTCTATGAGATTTTTTATACTTTGGATTTTTTATATTTTGGATTTTGTATACTTTAAATTTCTATTTATTTTATTTTGGTCTTTCCTACCGAGTTGCAAAGGGGAAGGTTGGCGCCTTCAAACTAGTTTAACCCCACTTATTCGGTCCTAAGTCCGAAATTGCATTTTGACTCGCTAGGTTCTTATTTGTATTTCATTAGATTTGATCTTAATTTTTTTTTCTCCTGTTATATTCTATTTTTTATATAAATTTTTTCCATATATATATATATATATATATATATATATATATAGTATCAAGTCAACATCAAGCTTCTTTTTTTAAAAAAAAATATTAGTTTTTTCCAGCAAGCGATTGCTTGCTGAATTATTTACGCTGAGAGAAAGCGGACGCCAAGTGAAGTTTTAATTGGGCTAACTACATATGTTCAGAAATGTTAAGTACTCTCTAATTAGATTATATGTTCTACTAGAAAGTTGAGGATGTCATATTGAAGTTATAAGGTTTAATGATCAGGGATTAAAAGTATTCTGTTTGGACTGTATGTTCATAGAAATAATTGGGTGTTTAACTTAATGCATGAAGATGTTACGGAAAATAAAATTTATGTGGTAAAAATAGGGGATTTTATTTTAATTCATTTAATTGAATTATCCTTACATAAGTATTTGTATGCGTTTATATTTATATATGTACTAGCTGACCCGGAAAACGTTGTTTTGCTATATAAATTATTTCTAGTAAATATTGGTAGTCAAATAAAAAATAACTATCTCATTGAAAGTGTGTGGGGATGTGGTATATGACTGAAAGAGGAATGGAGCTCTGTGAACGATGACGTCCTATAAAATTACAAAACATCAAGCATTCATTTTTTGAATTATTTGTACTTTTATTATTTTAACTAATAAATTCAAATTACATCTCTGTCACAAATTCTGACAATTAAAAAATAACTTTATCAGTCTCTTAGTGCAATGGCGAGTACGATAAATTTAGTGAGTCCATCTTTAGCCAACACAAACAAACTAGATGGTTTACCACGCGAGAACATGCCACGTATAATTGTCCGTGTGAAAAACACGCTGTTCCCAAATCTAAGCCACAAACAGACATCGTTTGGCCTTGAAACTTATTGATTGTTATTGCGAATGCTAATCTAATTGGAAATTGAATCCGTTTGAATTGGCACATCTGTGGGAATAATATGGATTCGTGGTAGTAATACATCTTCTCCTCGGAACTTGCTATTCAAAATGCTACCCTCGACAAATTTTTTCATTAATTGTTTAATGACTAATCGCATGCAATTAGATAGCCGTGGCGGGTTAAAATTACGAAGCAACCTTCAATTGTAAATGGTACGGTGGCATTCCTGGCAAATCCAATCAGTTCAAAACCTCTGCTGGATAATTTACATCTTCGTGGGTATCGCAAACTGTATTTGTATGACATCCCCTGGCAACAACTGTTATCTTGAAATTCAAATCTTTGACGTCCACATTTTTTGCTGCTAAAATTGCTCTTTCTGCCAGCCACTCATGATTCAAGTATTCCGTGTGTGTATCGGGAAATATCTGGTCAATGAGAGCATTTTGCGAGTTAATGATTGTGCAAGAATTGGTCAGCAATTTTATGCACCCAGTGTTTTCATGTACAACTACTTTTCCATCACCGATATCCAACAGTTGTTTTGAGAATGTTTCAGCGGATGGATCTTGAAGAATTTGTGAACTCGCATATTTACTTTCAGCTGTATTTTTTCAAAATTACGTCACATTGACGATGATTTCAAGCAAGCGTTGGTCTCATTTTCGCACAACGTGGATTGACGGGACAATGGTTCAGGTGGTGTTTCAATTTCTGGTAGTCGCACTTTGCCTGACGTGCAACACATCCCAGCTGGCTCATTTTTTAAATTTAAGTGTATTACAATGCTGACATTCCTTGTCCATAGCACCAATTTCCACATTCAAATGTGCGTAATATGTAACATCGGGCTCATACGCGAATACTAGACGACGGAATGAATCGGGTATAAAGGTTCGATGTGCTTGGTGGCGTTGTTGGTCACTTGCTCTACGTGTGTCAAATACGTATCGAAGCGCTTGTCTATGTTCTAATCGTCTCTGTTGATTTGTTCAACTCGTGCCTCGTGTGATTGCGATTCACGCAACTGCGCCATGTTCACACACACATCTTCATTATCCTGTTGGATTTGTTCACCGTTTCTTTGAGTTTTTCTATTTCGCGTGGCTGTAGATTTAGTCGTTCGACGGCCAAAATCAGACCCTTTGCGTCTGACTGGCATTGTTCACTGTACAAAACACACAAATAGATCAAATTGAAGTACTTAATGCTAGAAAACAATATACTGATAATATATCTGTTCTTTTATTATTTTACCTATACCTTTCACAAATATATCTCGCACTGAGTATTACAATTTTATTAACTGTCGTTTTATTATGAATAAACTAATAAATAATAAATAAGAACTCATACATGTCTGAAAATATACAGAAATGATTTATACATGCAACACAATAGTTGTTGTTGGCGAGAACTCGCGACACGTTTTGAAAACTATTGATTTATAGGAGATTACTTAATTAACTAGACGTGATAACTATCTTGAGCAAAATGGCAATAACTGATCTCGTGTAATTTATTTGAAATAATGATAACAAAGTAAAATCGATTAAATTTTTTCGCAAATATTTTTGATATTTTTGTTTTATAAACGGATGCAACATATATGAATTTTTGAATTAAAGATATGTACAAAAAATGGGGAAAAAAATAAATTTTTGATTTGTTATAGACACCTCTTTTGTTAGTGTAACCCGTGGGCAGGATAATTTGGACGGTGGAACAGAGAAAATTCACATTTGGCGCGAAACCGATTTTCGATGCCAAGGGAAAATAAACGATGAAATAACCAATACACAGAAGTAAAACAATTGCGCTTTTTAAGGTTTTTAATTAATATCTTTTCAACTAATTGCAATATCTGAATGAAAAACAGTTTACGACCTATTCTCAGACCTACTAAATATACGAACAGAATTTCATAAGAATCGGTCTAGTCGTTTCGGAGGAGTTTGGTTACAAACACTGTGACAGGGGAATTTTATATATTAGATGTACATATATATATATATATATATATATATATATGACAGGCCCCAGGCCTGCGGGTTAAATGATGAGACATCTTCTATTGTTAACTCTTATTTATTTCTTCCAATCCAACATGGCGTCCCTTTGGCGCCAACTCTATAGAACAATAGACGGTAATTCGGCCAGGAGTCCACCAGCTACTTCTCTCCAGTACGCGTTCGCCTTCGTCGAAACGAAACGAAAATTAGATGGTTCGGGTTCCAGCAATAATTGCTTATACCCAGTATCCCTGAAGATAGGGTGAAAAAGAACAACCATTAGACGAGAGACGCCTCCCGAAGGGAGGCAAATTGAGAGAGGTAAAGCCGTCCGGAGAAACCCTTTCGGGTCAATACGTGGAGGGGGCAGAGGGTGGAGGAAGAAACATCGAAGAGGCGAAAAAACGCCGATCTCTCCTGCAGCCGCAGGGAGGGAAATGGTGAATGACGTCAGCATTTTGAAAATATGACCCAGTTTTAAAAGATAGTAGCGGAAGCGTGTGTTGTAGTTCAATGTGTAAATTACGTATTTTTGTTGAGTTATGGGGGTTTTAAAAAGGGAGTTCCCACTTAGAAGATTTGTATGCAAAGTTAACGTTAGAATGAGGATAAGTGAACAATGTTTGTGTTTTAATTAATGGGTTGTCGTGATTTTCAATACTTCTAAAAACATTTCTAGACAGTTTAGTGATGTAGTTATCAATCGGCTCCATATGTAAGTCGTTATGTATGAGTTCGCCTTCGTCAGCGCTCGCTCCACCTTTAAATAGGCTTATTTACCCACAAATCCTTACGCGATGATAAAGAGTTCGCTCTATTTTTATTTATTACTCCTTTAATTTTAAAGTTAATCTTTCAAACCTGACATATATATATATATATATATATATATATATATATATTATTATTATTATTATTATTATTATTATTATCTATACAAATAAATAAAATTGAAGTGTCTGTTTGTAATTTCAAATTAGCAGCTTTTTACTTAATGCACTAAAAGTATATACGGTACTCATAACAAAAAACAAATTTTTAAAATTTTTGTCTGTCTGTCTGTCTATCTGTCTGTCTGTCTGCCTGTCTGTCTGTTTGTTCCGGCTAATCTCGGAAACGGCTGGTGCGATTTTAAAAATTCTTTCACTAATGGAAAGCTACATTAACGGGGAGTAACATAGGCTATATTTTATTCCCGTATTCTTACGGGAACGGAAACTATACGGGTGAACGTGAAACTGAATGCCAAGGTGAACGCCAAGCTGAGCTAATGAAGTCGTTGTTTTTGTTACTGGCGACCGATGCTCTTCATGAGACATAATAATGTTACGCGCACATGATAATACGCTGACACATGCCATAATTTTTTTTTTTATGATAGTTATCTTACTGTTCAATTAAGTAGGGCATCAGCTGTTTCGGATGCACTTTTAAAAATAATAACTGAGACCTTCATAAGCAAAAGAAATTAGAGTAACTAAACAGTTTTAAGTTTAGGGTAAGTTTTAATCCTTTCTTTTTTTTATTTACATTTTTAGTCACATTTAAACAATAGTTATTATTTGCTTAATATTTATATTGCAATCGAAGAATAATATTTTTCAAGGTATCTTTCCTTTTTCTACCGCTCTGTTGTTCTTAATTCAAATTGTTCTTAATTTCTTTAATGTGGCGTTGCGGGGGCTCAAGTGGCGTTATAGATAATTATCCCCATTTTTAAACTATTAGACGTACAGTCTTGAAATTTGATAAGCAGATTCCTTTCGTAAAGTAGAGAAACGCTACAAAATGGGTTCCGCGAATATGAACTACTAAGTTTAATTTGGGAGATTAAGAGGCGTAATTGATAAATATTTCCATTTTAAACTATTTGATCATCCTGCTTGAAAATTGGTAGGCATGTTCCTTTCATGGAATAGAGTTCCTCTAACAAAGAGTAAAACGAAAATTGACCCCAAGGAGGGTTGCGAGGAGTCAAGAGAAGTTACAGAAAAAAATTCCTGTTTTTAAATGTTAGACCCATATACTTGAAATTTGTTAAGCATGTTTCTTTTGTTGAATAGGGATCAACTAAGAATGTATTTTAAGCAAATCAAGTTCTGGGGGGGGTGCAGGGGATTACTGGGACGTATTGACAAAAAAAATATACTTTTTTCGAGCTACAAGGACTATAATAATGAAATTTGGTTTGCATTTTTCTTTTGTTGAGTTGAAATCCGCTAAGAGCGGATATTTTGGAAAACGGCTCTCAACGGGATTAAGGGGATATTGATAGTAAAACTTTTGTTTTTTTTTCTGTTAGATTTAGACTTGAAATTTGGCTTGCATGTTCAATTTACGGAGTAGAGATCCACCGAAAATTGGTTTTGCGAGAATCCACTTGGTTTTTGGGTTACGAAAGAGCAAACATCATTCTATGCTTCAATTTTAGAGATTTTTAGAAAACACAAATTAGATGAGTTCTGCCCCTTTTTTTATCCACCGGCGACAGTTACAGGTATAAGTATATTTTTCAATACAACCGAATTCTTAATGCAGGACTTATATATCAATAATTTATACATATATATAAGCAGTAAAAATTTATAAAACATCATGAAATTCCCAGCGAAGCGGGCGGGTAACAGCTAGTATATTTATATATATCTAGACTTTCTAATAGAATGCTTAAAGAATTATAAAAAAGATTTTATGCATTGCAATAATGTTTCTATTAACTCTATTAAATGCAATAGATATTACTCGAGTAAGCATCAAAATAGTAAATTTTGCAATAAAAAAATTCACTTTTGCAAAAGATGTGGGGACAATAGATGTAAAACGTAAAATAATAAATAATGATCAAATCAAAGATGATTCTAAACTTACCTTCTGTAAAACATTTAATTGTATTTACTTATTGATATGTAAACAATGCCAATTTAAGTATATTGGACAGACAAGTAATAAAATTATTATTAGAATTAATCAACACATGTCTGATACTAAAAGCTTTAATAGTATAAAAAATTCAAATAATATAGAATTAAGACACTTCAGTACACATGGATTTGAAAATGTTGTACTTAACATTATTAAAGTAGTCCCTAGTATTAAAGAAAGATATTGGTGGGGAAATTTCTACATTAAGTATTATAAAACAGTTTATCCTTATAAACTAAATGTATTATACCAAGGAAAAAATATTCTCACTGTTATTAAACAAAATTCTCAAGATTAGTCTTAAAATAATGAGATCAAAAAGACTAATAAAAGAAAAACTAAAAGTAATAGGACTAGAAGGTTAATCAGAGACAAAAATGTTATTTCAAATAGTATTAGTTGTTGTTGTTGTTGTCGAGTATGACAAAGCGCAAAGGTATTGTATATAACAAAATAAAGATAAAGAAATGAGTCAAATATTGCCAAAGGCGTGAATCACTGTCGTGGCAACATCCATGGCACGATCCGAGTATAGGATGTCCATGCTGTAGTCATTGTCTATTTTAAAAAGGGCACCAACAATGGAAGGACAGTTAAAAAGATGTTTGGGATCCAGTTGCTTGCCTGGGCAGTGCCTGCATTCCACATATGATCTGGATCCATCCGGCAGAATCTTCATGCCCTTAAAATGTTTTGTCCTTAGTCTGGTTATTGTTGTTGTAATTTCTCGGCTATAATTTAATTCTGGCAGCGAGAAGAAAATAGTATTAGTGATATGTGTAAACGTTTCGAGAACAATTTTAACCCGCGATCACTCGTCAAGGAGTATCATTTTAAGAAAATAAATAAATACTTCTAATTATCGTATTTCCACATATCATACACCATTTTAAACAGGAATTTTTACACTTTTAAAAAATGTAAAAAGTTAAAATGCATATTTTTTTCGTAATTTTTCTAACGGATCGCCCTAAGAACGTTATACAGTCTCTAACTATTTTTAGCGATATAATGTTACTTATCTTTCCTTTACAGCCAGCTGGGTGGCGTGGTTTGTTTGTCGCTGGCCTTCCCCACCCAAGGTTGCGGGTTCGACCCCCGGCCCAAGTCGGTGGATTTTCATGATGCAGGAAATCGACAGTGGCCATGTCGTATAATTATACGGCATGCAAAAGATCCCTAGAGTGCCTGTTTGGCTTGGGTGCTCTCGGCAAAATTACATCCAGGTACAATTTCGTATCGTCAGAGCTCAGGTGCTTCCCTCTGTGGAGGAAACTGGGCTTCAAAATTACCTGCAGTGATTGGTATCCGCCTATACGGCGCCGCACTAAAGAGTGATACCAGCTTTTGGGGATGTACTAGGTCTGCAATGTTAAAAATACCAATCCGCAGCCAATTGGATAAAAAAAAAATCTTTCCCTTACAAATAAATTCTACGAGAATCACTTTGATTATAAATAAATGTTAAAATACATTTTTATAAGCATGGCGATTAAAAATATTGTTTGCCATTCTAATTAATGTATCTCAAAAACCAGGAAAATGAACAATTAGCTAATGAACTAAATAGTCCAGCGTTAAATTGGTGAGCAAATGTGTTTAACACAAATGTTACTATGTGTAACACAAATAATTTAGAAAATAAAAAAATTTTCTTTATTTTGTTTATAATAATAATGCAGTTTTATTTCCTGACAAATAATTTTTACTCTCTACTGAAATTAACAGTGTACTTATGCTTGCTTAAGTTTTAATTGAAAAGTAATTAAAGTTCTTTGGAAGAATAAAGCAATTATAATCCGCAATTCTATTTAAGAAATCCGAAGTTTTCTTAATTTTCAGAAAGCAGAAATAAATTAAATTTTCTATTGAATTGATTTCAAATAAAAAAAACTTAAATCCTCGACTCAAATTCTAAAAAAGAAAATTTCAAAACTTTTAAGAATATTTATGCTTTGATTTTTTTTGTTGTTTTGATTTTTAAATTTTGAGACAGTTTTGTTCTTAGATAATTCTTTGAAACCACCTTTTCATAAATGTAAAACGAAAAACATTGAGTTAAATTTGGTTTATAGAATCAGTTTTCTTTTTTGTTTATTACATATCAGAGTTGCAAAAATATTTGTAGAGTTAATCATAAATGTTAGAGGGGGGGGGGGGTAGAAATCTTATATTATAGTCTTCCACGTGGGAAAACATGGACGAAAATTAAATTGAAAAGAATTTTTATGGATTTCTGAATCATTGTTTCCCAAAATATTGCCGAAGTTATTTTTCTACAAAATTTTCCTTTAATTTTTTCACTTATTTTCAAACTTGATCCGAGTTATTTTATTACTTCAAATAATGGTAAAATAGAACTGGACGTGTATGAAGACAATGGGGTCGATTCATCACGACAGGGCGCTGTGATTGTTTGCCGATTGTAATGTGATTATCAAATAAACAATAGCAACTAATCGCGCGTTTTTGATATCTTTCTTTATGTCTGCAAAATTAAAATTCTTTGAATTCTAAATTCTAAGAAAATATTTCAGACTGTTTTTTGTTTGTTTTGAATATCGATGTTATATTTAATGTAACAAAAAATAGTGAAGATGAAATAATGGTATTTACGTATTATTGCAACCTATTGGCGGCATTATATGAAACGAAGTACAGGATTTCCATTTTAGCGCATATGACGCGAAATTTTAGTCGCCATCCTGGGGAGTTAACTTGATTGTTGACGATTCTTTTGATAGTATAGATGCACCAAAATAATTAAAAAGTAATCACATTTCAGTCGAAATGTCTTTTGGAACATGTTTTCATTTCTGCGACTCTGAAGATTTATTCCTTTTCTGCAAAATTCTTTGGGTAGATGGGGGCTCGAAAAAAGAGAATTTTCTAAGAAGTGAATTTGGTCTTAATGTCCTTCTGTTGGTGAAAGGCTGGTACAAAAAGCATGCTTCTTCAAAATGATCGGAGCATGCTGATTAAAAGTTAGATGGTTTGAAGTTTGTTCGACTTAAGTTCTGTATGTATTTTTTTTAAATAAATATATATTCTTCAGTGGAAACCGAAATAAACTTTTCGTACTACAGTCATTATGGTAATTTAATTATATACAGTATTTCATTTTATTACATGAAAGTAGATGCAAATCAGAAAATGCCGCCAAAATACTCAATCGAATCAAACACGAATGAAAGACATGGATATTTGTTGTGGGTACCATCATGTGATTATGATGTCAGATAATTCAAATCCATTGAGTACAAATTTATGCGTGGTAGCTATTGTAATACATATAAGAATCGATTGCCAATTTCAACGCCATATTTACATGATTCACCTTCGTGTAAAATAGTATTTATATTAAGCAAAGCTAAAAGAAGGAAAATAATAAAGCAAAATAATTTTTTGAGTTTTACAATAAACTTCAGATTTCTCACTTTTTCCTTATATCATTTTCGTTTTGCTAATAATTGAATTTTTAAAATGCTTTCATTTCTTTTTATTTATCCTTTTCTTTTTCATTTTAAGAGCAATGTAAGGTTATATATATATATATATATATATATATATATATATATTGGTCTTTTCTGTGCTATGCTGTGTTTCATATGTTTATGTTTGTCTGTCTCTACATGTACAGTAAATCAGATTTCTTGCCCCAAAGGTCTGCCTGGTCAACAGCGCAATATCAACAAGTAAATAATGATCTAATTCAGAAATATCTTCTACTTGCCACGCCCTTTCAGTTCATCAGTTAATCATCACCAATGGACATGATTATTTGATATATATATATGAATTGTTAGATTGATAGGGATTCGAGGAATTTATGCAAATCAGCCGTAAATAACAAGAAAGTTCTTTAGGAGCATTGAAAATTTATTGTCGAGCAAACAATCCTTAAGGCACGTTCATAGGAGCCCATGTTAAATTGCGTAAGTCCATGTTACTTTTTCTCAGAAACTGCTTACTTCTAATGCATAAATTTTTTCCAGTAGATTATGTATACTATCAATAAAACTTTAACGACAGGTTTTGTCTTTTTAATAAAAATAAAAATAATTATGAATTTTGTAAAAAATATCCAATTTTTTTCTTTAAAATTAAGTTTAAAAAATACTTATCTAAAAAGGTTTTCTAGATATGCCAAATTCCTTCTATTAAAATGTGCAAGCATGTTAAAAGATAGCTCACTGAAAGTTTGAGGATTGTATAATAATTAGGTTTTGAGAAAAAGGTATATAATATGGAAAATGTTACATTTTGAAACAACATGCTTTAAAGTAAAAATTTGTAAGTTTTGAGCATTTATTTTTTTTTAGTACTTTCCAAAAGCATAGGAAGCATTTTCTTACAAATTAAATGTTAAATAAGTTTTTAATTAGCTAAATTTACGTGAATTGCAAATTCACGTAAATTTGCAATTCACAATAAAAAAAAATAGCTTTTAGAAAATCTCAGCTAAACAAAAAAATAACATATTTCTTAAATATTAAAACTAAAGGTCTAATAGCTGATGAAAAGTTTTTTTTTTCAAATTTATAACGCCCCGTAACTCTCTTGTGGGTCGATTTTTGAAAACACCTTCCTAAGCCTATCTCAGCTCAGCAAAAGTAACGTATGTTTACTAATCTTAAGTAATGAACGTATAAAATAGTGTAAATAATTTATAATTGGATGTGTAATACTTTAATATTACTTTCTGTTGTATTTATTTTATATTTAAATTATAATATTCGCAAGCAACGTCATTTCTTGCATTATATTGTTGATTTGATGGAAACATAGCGAAATGTTGGTGATAGAGCGAAGTTGGCATCATTTTCGGCCACCACATTGGCAACTTCATGATTGATTGAGCGGTGCAGAAGTTACTTTACTGTAGCTTCATTTTGTGGAAAACTGCAACAAAGACAATTACAGAATAATCTTCCACAGAAAAAAATACATATGCAAGCCAATTTTCATAGTGATCGGTTGAATGATGTTGGAGAAAAGCAATTTTTTATTGTGACGTTCCCGCCACACAATTGTGAGTATGATCATCTCATGTGCATTGACACCTGAACCCTCAAAAATATTGCGTGGGTGGTCTTGGATCTCCCCTGCAATTCTATCGAAAACTAGCGACACCGTTTTAAAATTCTCATCCAAAAGAGGTACCCATGAAATAAAAATGAGGAACCATGAAAAAAAACAACTAATTGAAGATATAAATGTTTCCTGGCATCATATAATAACAAAGGAAGAGCTAAAAGCTATTTTCAGCTCAATATAACATCGATGTGAAGCTGTAATAAAAAATAAAGACACTGATAACTAACTGCTATCATCAGTAACTATTGTAAATCGAGAGTTTTTGCCACATAACTTTATTTGCGTTGCAAATATTTGAATTTTTTTGTATTGAGTTAAGCATTAAATTCTCTTTAAAATGATTTAAAATATTTTGCATTTTGTGCAATGCAACATTTTTCTAGAAGCATACAAATTTGAAAAAAAAAATAATAATTTTAAAAAATGTCCACAAAATTTTGGCCACCACTGTATACATCTTTCTAAAATACGATTATTTTCCTTTCTCTGTGATCAGTACATCTATTCCAGAGGCTTCGAAATGCAATGATGTGACATTGACAGTGCTGGCGAAGGATTTACTTATTGCTTACTTGTACCTATCCCCCCCAATACACCGCATCCATGCACCTATGTGAAAAACAGTGGCAATGATGAGCGAATCGTGTAACATTTAATCGACAGTTAAGGAACCAAACGCAAGGTACAATTTTTAATGTTAAACGCTATTGAATAGATAGACGAACAATCCTAAAAAACGACGGTACTCAGGGAAAAATAATATTTATTTTCCATAATTAGTTAGTTAGAGATATTTACAACTTGGCAGTTTAACAAAACAACTAAACCCAAAGAGGTCTTTGTAAAGAAGGGTATACATTCTTTTAAAGAGACAGATGGATGTTAGCGTAATGAGAATGCAGTAATTGAGCTTTAATCCTCTAGTAGCAATATTCTGTCATTAAATATGGTTGTTTATAAAGTTTTCCCTTCAAACAGTAAATGTTTGCGCGAAACTATTTGCATTTTCCATCCATAATTAGCTAGCCCCTTAAGTTTCCGGGTCTGCCTCTAAAATCTTAGTCATTTTCAATTAAACGATGGCAGGGAACCGCCTGACTGCTTACCTCTAGAATATGCCCACTTTAATGAAACATTGTGTTTAAATATGAGTGAACAAAGTAAAATGCAAAGTAAGCTAATTTCTTGAATCCTATAATAGTGTTGAATTGAAATAAAATTATATTTTTGGATTATTTGTATGTTTTTCTAATATAAAGGGCATGCCAATTTTTTAATTAATCTGAATAAAGCTAGTATATTTTTTTTCGGAGTTAGCTATCTTTAAATAGATACGGGGGTTTAAATTTCGAAATTTTGTAGAGATATTTGTTTTCTCCAAATGGGTTACGGTTTTTGACAAAGGGGATAGAACGTGCATTGATACCTTATCAAATAATCCCTATTTTCGACATTTGCTCTATCATTCTACAAACTCCCCCCCCCCCATTTTCTTGCGTTTTAAGGCAATATGGTACCATCTTCAATTTTTTTTTTATTTTTAATAATTGATATTTGGGTTTTAATTGTATTTTATAAAGGTTACTATTTAATAATAATTCCATACAAAATTTTTTTAATTTGTTGCAAAATGTTTGTAAAATTTAAATTTTTTGAGCTTTTTTAAACATTATTTAAATTCCTAAGTTTTTTTTTTTTTAATATGTCTCTTTTCTTACAAATTTTTTCTCCATGTACCTTATAATATACTACATAAACTGCGCATGGGTTTTTTTTCTGCTGCTGCTCTTTATTTTTTTGCTAATTTTTTATAGTTAAAAACTTCCAAAAATTCTCAAAAAACATTAATTTTAATTTTGAAATTTTTTAGAAAAAGTACTAAACATGTTAGAGCTAATTCCATGTACAGTTTTACAAACCATACATTTCAAAACACGTATAAAACATTTCAAACCCATACTTCAGTTATCAAAAAAGCCTTAGGGTTTTGAATGATAGTATGTGTACAAAAATTCAACATGGAGAAATATGAGTTTGAAGTTTTCCTTCCATGATAGCATGATATAATATTCATCGAATAGTCTGAAACTTTTGTGAAAATTTAATTAGCTTATTTAATACTGCTTACCATAAGAAATTGCCCAAATGTAGAACAATTAAATAGTATACTGCCATAATGAATATATAGAAGAAAATGAATGAAAGATCAATATTTTATAAAACTTTACCTTAATAATTATAATAAAAAATAAATACACACACTTCAGAGCTAATTCCATGCTCAGAGCTAATGCACAACATGTACAAAATTTTTATGCCTTTATTTTTTATTTCCATGGTTTTAAAAGCCTTCGCATGTTAAATATTGTACACGAATGAAAGCAAAATCAAATAGCAATTTATAGATAACATATATAAAAATCTAATGACTGCATATTGCATTTGTTTAAATAAGTATCTTAAAATATTTTAATAATAAAAGTGTTGAATTTCACACACATAGGATACATATATATAACTAAAAACCAATTTATAAAAATGGGAGAGTTTTTCTATTCTTGCGAATTAGATTTTTAATTACGTGAGTTATCAAAATGAAATTTAGTATTAATGCTTTGGGAGAATCCGTTTTGAAGTTTTAATTTCATTCATAATAATATCATAAAAAGCATGTAAAACTTTTCAACTTTGATCAAATCCATTTGCTCTTCAATAAACATTTCACAATATAGAATTTTTGCATGATTTGCACAATTCTTTCTTGAAATGATTTGTTACTGAATATTTAATGCTAGTCTCATTTACACGCGGTAGAAAAATAATTAATTACTTTTTATCAGGCTCTTTTCTAGCAGATAATCTAAAATGTGGGCGTGGTAGATGCTGTCCGGCATCAAGTATTGCTCCATAACTTGATAAAAAATGCAGGTAAAGCTTTGAAATTTTGCAGGCATGTTTTTAAAGATTTGAGGTGTCAAATAAAGTCAATAAAATTTTTCAACAGTTTAATGATTTTTAGGGTAACATATTGCCTTAAAGCTTTCTACAAATCATAGATCAATATTTTTGCATAACTAAAATGATCAAATTATGTTTTTCTTTGTATCAGAAGAGGCTGTGAGATTTTCAGGGAATATAAGAATTTTTATTAAATTATATATCTCATGTTATTACTTCATATGCATCTCTTAAGAATTCTATGATTTTAATAGCAATATAACAGAATAAACATACACACCTATATAATGTTACTTTTATTTATTTATTTTTTTGGTTTTTGTATAGTTATACTAAAGGATCTCAAAAAAGTTCGGTAACTGTTGATTAAGATAACTTACACTTGTTCTTTATATTACTTTTCATTTACATCAAAGTGAAAATAGTGAAAATATGTTTCTTACAATCATTATGTGTAGAAATATTTTCAAATATATGTACATTATGGTAAATCATTATTTAAATATAATCATATTTTATATCAATGCATTGGAATTTGACTATTCAAGGACACTTTTTTAAAATAGATTTTCGGCATGTAGTAAAATCTATTTAAGTACTTCCTTCCCTTGTTCAAAACATGGAACACAAAATTTAATATTGCATATTTGTTTTTTTGGAAATTTAATGTTTCAGTATTGTATGAAATGATTGCATCACGCAAATTTTTTGTGTATACAAAATTGTACACAAAATTGTATACAAAATTGTAATTTTGTATACAAAAATATTATTTTGCTAATTAATATTAATTTAGACATTAATAAATCATATAATTTTCTACTGAATGGAACACTGTCAGTATCGTTATCATAAATTATCAAAGAAAATATTTAGATGTGTCCAGTAAACCTTGTATAGGAACTTTTGTGCTAAGTACCTGAAATGGTTATGCGATATTAAATTAATATCGATGTTTATGCTTTAAATTTTTATACCAATAATTCGACTTTTCAGAAATTCACTTCTGAGAGAAATACCACCTGCGGTATAAACTGTTTAAACATATATATATTTTGAAACTTAAATTAAGTCTTCACTTGTCAAGTACTTTAAAGTTATTTGCAGCTTATGTTCAGCAAATTTCGACCGTATATAAAGTTTCATATAGACACTTGTCAGTCTGCTTTATACTTAAGTATTTGATAACTTTACATTAGATAGATTTATAACTTTACTTAACATTTATTTTCGTACGCATGTAATAAATTAAATTGCTAAAAGTTTATTAAATGTAAAATATAGGAACTACTAGAACGGGAAAGTTATTTGCTGTTAGCGGGAAGTAATCATATACTCTCTGTATATGCGACTGGCACTGCTTCTGTCTCGACTTAGTTCCGTCTTCTGTAGCTATCGAGAAAACCGTGGAGTGGAATATGTTAAAGGTATCGAAATGTAAGGACATAGGATTACCAATTCAATAGGATGATCGTATTAGAAAAGAGGTAAAATTTTACATATGTCCTTAAAGCTACAGCTTTTGCCGAAATTCAAAGTTACATGAGCAATGGAATGCATAATGCCTTGCGACAAAAATAATAGATTTTTTCGGACAGATGAAAAGTATTATTGAAAAGAAAAATTCAATATCACTTTTAGTTTTAAAGAAAAATAAATGTATCTATCAAAAAACTATTTAGCCGACACCCTATTCCCCACACTATAGAGTTTAAATTCAATTCCAAACAAAGGTACATATTTTTCGACATATAAATATTTTTCATTTTTAAATAAAAGTCATCGAAATCATATTTAATATTTACGGCTTTTATGCAGAAAGCACATATACTACCGTTGCTTATGTAACATGGCATTTTCCTTGCCAAGAAGAGTCAAAACATCTCATTCTCGGAAGCATGAATTCTTACACGAGGTATGACACAAACACACTCACAAAAAATCAGAGTAGTCCGATAAATCATTATACTTGCAGAATCAGTTTTTGGGGACAGTATCACTTTCAAATGAGTTCCCTTAAATATTCACACACTTCTGCATTGGGTTCTGCAATTGCTGGTAACAGCTCTGAAACGAGATGTTCAGAAAACCCTTCAGAAGTTTCTCAGGAACCTTCCCTAAACTTTCAACTGAGGTAAATGGATTCCCCTTAAACCAAAGTTTCTGAAACTGCGGGGCGCGACCCAATGGGGGAGGAGCGTGATAACCCCTCGAGGAGGGGGGGCGCGACCATATTGAAAATAAAAGATTTAAAAAAATTAGTTTACTGAAATGAAGTAAAGCAAAATACTTTCTGACAAAAAAACCCACATTTACATTGATATGTTTTATATATATCATGTGGTGATATAACGTACACGCATATAAAATCTTCAACACGTTTATTAGCTATCTTTAATCCTATGTAATCAAATAAAAACCTTTTGCTTGATTTGCTGCAATGCCCCGATGAGAGAATTTTTTATTATGTTTTCATTTTAAACCTAAATTTCTACTCTTTCAAAAGAAAAGCAAAGCCCAGAATAAAAAAAAAATTCTAAGATTAAAAATTCATCACTGTTATTATTATTTTAATACTGTACGTTAGCTGTAGGAAGAAAAGGAAGACTTGATTTATTTTTCTCCCAGACAGTAGAATAAATTTGCTGATCATCTAATCGACCGAACTTATTGCTATGGTTAGTTCCGTCCCTCTCTTACGTGTTTATTTTCATTTAGGGAAGTTGTAAATGCTGTATTTCTGTTTCTTCTTTTTTTCCACATAAAAGAGTGTTATGACAATACAGAAAGCACATTGAAGGATTACTGGCCGAGATTTATTTTTGAGTATTATCAAATGTATAAAGTATAATGAAAAGCGTTTAACATAATTCATTTAGAACTAACATCTCTCCATATCTTTATATTGAATAACACTTCTAACCCGGGAGCAGTCATACGGAACACAGAGCAGATTTATCAATCGGGCACATAGGGTGGGAAACGGGATAAAATGAATTTAACCGAATCAGATCTCCTACTTAGATCAGACAGTGTCAAGCGTTCCGGTAAATCTTCTGCTCCCAGGACCTGAAATGAACTTAAACTGGCACCGTTAGTGTCATTTATTAGGGCAACGCACATTTAAAGCCTTTTAGTTCAGTTTGATTCGATTTTTTTCTCAAAAAAATCAAAAAAAAATTTAAAAAGTCCTTGAAAGTGGGTAAGTATACTTTCTCTTAGGTTATTCACAGGATTTACAATTTTTATTGTGCACAGTAAAATTATTTATGAAAAAAAAAATAGGGTGACTCAATTACCCATTAACGTTAGTATGGAGTGCAAATCTGCTCCCGGGTTAAAACATCGTTATGTCTTCCCGCTTTAATTTTTGAAAATAACATAATTACTCTCCATATCCTATGCACAGCAACATAGATTAAACTATTTTTCTAATGATATTTGTACTTTAAGAATTGAATGATGGAGGAAACAAATCTTATTTAAATATCGTTTTGCAATCTGTTCCAATTTAAAAATTAGATAAAGTAAAAATAACATAACAATTATCCTATTACTTAAAAGTAATATGCATTACTTATAAGTAGCATACACAAAATGTAATACTTATCTTGTTAACTTGTACGGTTTATAATTAAAATCGTATTGTTGCTTTTTGCGTCAATTTACTTTATTATTGCATTCAATACATTATTATTGTATAGGGGTCGCGATAAAAATTATGATTGAAAATTGGGTCGTCAATACTGAAAGTTTGAGAAGCACTGCCTTAAGCAAGATTTAACTGTAGGAAATAAAAAAAAGTCGCATGGGGCCAATACATGTGAATAAAAAGAATGCCCCACCACAGGAATTTTTTTGATGTTGCGAATCTGCTTGGCAGATAGGACCGTGTGAGTGAGTGCTTTGTCTTCTAACAGCTGTCATCTATCACTCCCCTTGTCTGGCTGTATTTTCCAATTTTTTTATTGAAGTTTTTTAGTACTTTAATGTAGTAGTGTTAACTAACACTCTGGCAACTGATGTGAGTAAGATCCCACTCATATCACGAATTAAGGCAATATTTTGCTCTGTAATCGCTGACCTTGGGCACCTAGCAGGTTCATCATCTTCGACATTGGCCTTTCCCCCTGAAAACTGCTTATATGATTCAAACAAATGTGCACGGGACAAAGATTTATCTCCATAACAATCGGTTAATATTTGAAATTAGTTCCTGGCTGATTATTTTGTTTTACAAAAAAACTTGATGCTGATTAGACATTTTTCCGGCAGAATGCAGCTGAGTGTGTTTACTCAATGACACAGTACCCCCAATAGGCTTGATTGATTAAAATGAAACTTGCCACTTGGATAGAGGAGGTATGTGGGATAACGTTACCCAAACAGTTGTTATCAACTCCATTCTTTTTTCAAGCTACATACTTAGTCTCCTTTTATTGTGTGCCCCAACTTGTATTACAGCCTCGAAAAAGTTTCCGAAAAAGGTTTAATCAATCCGTATAGTAAAGTAGTAATAACAGCATGCATGTAGTACGTTTCTTATACACTCATGTCCATAAATTAAGGATAATTCAGAATCACACAGAAATTGAACTCTAAAATAAAAATTTCACCTGTAGAATCATCACACACATCTTGAAGAAGAATATGCAAATTACAGGAAACCACCACATGGCGCGGATAGTACGTCACAATGACGAGAGTGTAAGAGAGGGGTATATAATGAATGGTGGCGAAGAAGTAAAATTGTCCACAAGCGCTTTAAAAGCCTTTCAGTGCAATAACCGCATAGTTATGGCACAAAGGAAGCATTTGGATGATTTTTTACGTGGTAGAGTTATCGGACAACTGGAATGTGGATGTACCCAGCTGGAAGTATCCGAGGAACTTGGAATCGCCCTGAGTGTCATCTCCAGGCTTTGGCAAAGATTGCAAGATGATGGTAATGTGAGTAGATGTTACAACACAGGTCGCCCCCGAGTTACAACGCCGAATGAGGGCCGGTATTTGGCAGTTACTACTAAAAGAAACAGACGGAGCACAGCATCAGACCTATCTCGTCAGCTCTCTTCAGCTACCGGTACGACAGTTTAAAGGCAGACCGTGTACAGACGCTTAGGGCCCATTGGTCTATATGCTCGTAGGCCTGTCAGATGTGTTCGCCTTACCGGAGGTCACTGACGCCTGAGATTAACCTGGAGTAGAGAGCATGCATTGTGGACACTGCAACAGTGGTCTAGTGTGATGTTTTCCGACGTGTCCAGGTTTAGTTTGCAGTCTGATTCTCGCCAGACTTTCAAATGGAAAGTGTCAGGTACCCGTTACCACCAAGAGAACACCATTAGAAGACACCGTTACGGTGGTGCAGGATGGCTCGTTTGGGGAGGGAATATTCTTGCTTCCAGGACTGATCTGAATTTTCAGAGTGTAACGATGACAGACCACATTCATCGGGACGTCATTCTGGAACAACATGTACGTTTGTTTCGGGGAGCCATGGGTGCTGAATTTCTGTTTATGGATGACAACGCCCGTCCTCACCGTGCAAACATTGTAGACGAATGCCTTCAATCGGAGGATATCACCCGTATGGATTGGCCAGCATACTCACAGGACTTGAATCCAATAGAGTATGTTTGGGAAATGCTTGGCCGACGAATTGCAGCCCGTCAAGCAACTCCCATCTGTCTACCAGAACTTCGGAGGACATTGCTTGATGAGTGGTGTAATATTCCCCTAGATCAGATTGATAATTTGATACTCAGCATGCGTAGGCGTTGTAAGGCATGCATTGCATCGTCCGGGAGATATACTCAGTATTAACCATCATACTAACCATGGTATACTGTTTTTTGTAAATAGGTTCGTTTTTGAAATTTGCTCTAGGGAGTAAAAATCGCAATTTTTATTAATTATGTCAAACATATAGCATCTTTTTTGCTCTTTACCTTTTGTTTAATAAACAGACTTTACAAATGAGACTTTACAGACTTTACAAATGAGACTTTACAGACTTTACAAATGAGACTTTACAGACTTTACAATGAGCAAATATTTTATTAGCCTTAATTTATGGACATGAGTGTTCTTGCTAGTCACGTAGAAGCCCATTAACTAATTTTAGCAATGCAACCTTAAACAATTTAACGGATTCCCTTTAAAGAATTAATTCTTAATAGAAATTATCATCAATATTCAGAAGGAAATTGTTCGGAAAAATACACGACCAAATATATACATTTTTCGCATGACCATTCTTGTTCGATTTATTAACAAACAAAGAAAAACTTAACAAATAAATATACATTTCCTTAAATTTACATAATACTATTATTATTTAATAAATATCCAGTTTTGAGAATGTTTGTATGTGAATTGAATTTCAGATTATTCAATGTGTTTCAGTTTGTTTTTTTTAGTTATTTATGTACGTAAATATATTTGTGTCAAAACTGAATCAATCTGCATTTATTTTATCTGATTGCTCGAATACGGTGACATTCAAATAACTGGTAACAATTGTTTTTCGATATTCGCTAGCTGTGTTATTCGACTCTCGAAATGAAATTAAATATGTTTAGATTCAATTCTTGTGTTTGTATGGCTTTGATACCCTAAATGCTGCTATATTCAATGCTATTCTTTTCATCATTCAATTGTAATAACTGTGAGTATGTTTCAGTGTGTAGCATTTGCTTAGAAGTATTTTAAAAGCAATATTTGAATAAATAATCTAAAATGTTCTCATATGTGTTCGAAAACTTTTGTTTATAAATCCTCTCAAATTCTTGAGATTAAAATTATATCTCAATTTCATTCATTTAGTTGTTTTTTTAAATTTAATTTTAAAAATTTCCACAGATGGAACATTAAATGATCCGCGATAGGCACTTATACGAAAATAAAACACTTAATTTCCGCCGACATTTTGAATTCTAGAAACATTATTTAGATAGCTTTTAATTTTGACATTGCTTAAGTTGCTCTTTCTAATATAAAACAGATGTGTGTGTTCGAAGATTTTAAATAAGTTGTAATTAAATTAAATATAAAGGGGAAGCATAGTTCCTATAATTTATGATATTTTACATATAATGCAAGAAAATGAAATTAATATAACTATGGATACACATTTAAAATCGGAGTGCTACGTGCCAAGTCGTTGTTTATGTTTTCCAAGATGGGAGAAAACATTACAATATGGTTGGTTACCTTCATATTTTATCATGTATAATATGGTTGCCATGTGCATGAGTTATATTATAGATAATTTTTATTGGTTTGTTTTTTAGAGGTAACCATATTAATATCAGACGATTTTACACACACATGTATAATATTATTGGTGAGTACCAGGATAATTGTTATAGAATTTGAGGGGTATGCCTTTCTTTATCATTATGGATCAAATTCTCTTTTTTGGCTTCATATAAGCCAAAAAAGGGAATAAAAAAGTAATGATTTTTTCTCCTTCTTTTAAATTAAGATTTCGCTGAATATAATTCATAACACATTTTATAATATTCTTCAAACAATAATAATTTGTTTCTGAAAATATTTTTTTTTGCTTGGATTTTTTTAATCCTTTGAAAC
This sequence comes from Trichonephila clavata, assembly GCA_019973975.1. Classification (NCBI taxonomy): domain Eukaryota; kingdom Metazoa; phylum Arthropoda; class Arachnida; order Araneae; family Nephilidae; genus Trichonephila; species Trichonephila clavata. Next base: position 3,910 of record BMAO01011175.1, on the reverse strand, counting down.
AATGTATTTTCAATACTTAATTTATTTTTATTTCTTTCTCCAGCATTTCTAAATTCCTCATATCCTAATTCATTCCTCATGTGCGGTCGGAAGGGGGTCAAAAGCTTAACACTTATCCTTCCTTTCCACTAACCTCACGAGAGGACTAGTGACCCGACGGCTATTTAGAGTACATTCCCCTTCCACTAAGACAACGTACATTTAAAAATATCCAGGATTCGAACCTAAGCACGCAGTCAGGCTCACTTGATGGAAGATTCTTTCCTTTTTTTTTTCAAATCCTGGAATGCATCTTTTCCCATTCTGTTCACTATAAAGAAAAGAGTGCATTTTTAATTATTTCTTTATTTTTACTTCAATTAAATTCAGCATTTCAAAAACATTCGCCATAAGTAAGCAATTTCTTAAAATTATTTTCCTTACAATTTGTTACAGCTAGACCACCATCATGAATTCTATATCACTGGACAACAACCGCTACTTGGCGCGTAGCTCTCCGATATCAAATTGCTACCTAATTATGAAATCCTTGGTTTCCTTTTATTTTTAATAAAAAAAAGAGATAGATCTAACTTTCTAAATATTTTTTGAAATTCTACCTAATTATTTTTACTTGTAGATTTGGTATATAGAGTCCTATTAAAAATACTTGAACATGCGTTTTAATCTTCATAATATGTCTTGTCAAATAATCAGCTAAATGTAGTTTGATTGAAAGGGAACGGAGGCCTTCAATCGTTGATGATAATACTCTAAATTAAACATAATTAAGAATCACATAATTTAAATTGGAATATATGTATAGAAGGGATTAATTAGAATTGTACATATTTATTAAATACACTTCATTTCATTAATAGAGTCTTTTCTTGGGGGTTGTCAAAATTATGCTTTCTATATTTAGGAAGTTCCACAATTGGTGTTGCGTTGCAAGAGTATAACAATTTGAAATTTGTGCGATACACATCTTAAATCATGTGTTTGTGAAATATTAGTAGAAGCGGATTAGTTTTGATTCTATAGCACTTTAAAGCGTTTTATAAATGTTTTAATGCAGTGCTCAACAACCTTATAGCTGTGATGTGATAAATCAATCTACTAATATTATTTAGGCTGTTACGCAGTAGGAAAAATTTCAAACAATTCCATTCCGACGATAAAAGTATGTAGGTTTAGGGAATAGAGATCAAATATACAAACTTAGTGATTTGTTAAATGTTAATCATGCATTTAAATATATCTATTAAGATATGCATACAAATATAACTATTCCTCAATATAAATAAAAATTAAAATTGTTAAATAATTTCTTTGTGGACTCATAATATATTTCATATGATAAATGATTTGTTCACATGCACTAGTTTGAGAAACTAAGATAATTTGCAGACTTGATCGATTACCTCTAGAACTACTGGACTGATTTTAATGAAATTTGATACGTACATACATAAAACAATACAAACAAATAACCATTCAACAATTGCAACACACAACTCCAACGAGTGTTACGCATGATCATGCGTAACACTCGTTGGAGTTGGAAGGTATGGAACAGAAGTTGCAGAATAAACAATAGAAAGGGGCTAACCGAGGGGGGCTCCTTTTACGGCTATATAGACCTCGCAGCATGATGCCATACTTGAAATAAGACAGTTTATCAATTCTTGGGTTAATTTGTCCCACTCGTTCAGCAACGCTATTTTTATTTCCTGGATGGCTCTTAGAGAAGTTTTGCGAGCTCCAATTCCCCTCCCCAGAGTGTCATAGACATGCTCTATAGGGTTGAGGTGTGGAGACCTGCTTGGCTAATCCTATGGCGAATATCTTCACTCTCTAGAAATTCGTCGACCAGAAGATCTTTATTTGTCTTTCGTTATCGTCCATTAAAATAAATTCGGGACCACATGCACCCCTGAAGAGACGAACATAGATCAAGATATCATTCCTATTCCTCCAAGCTATCATTCCTATACCTCATACCAATCACTGAGCCTCTTTCAAAGACATGGAGAGGTGTACGACCATCCAACATGATGTCTGCCTAGACTATTAAAACTTCTCCGCCATAACTGTCGATTTCGTGGACATTAGGGGGCCCCTGTATCTCTCCATATGAACGCACGGTAATAATCGGTATTTAGACTGAAACGGGACTCATTGGTGAACTGAACGATCGCCCATTAATCCATATTCCAATATCTATTCTGTCTGAACCATGCTAAGTGGACTCTCCTGTTCGTAGACATGAACGGGACGCAAATGGCAGGTCTTTTGGGAAACAATCCTCTCTCCTGAAGTATTTTTGAAACAATCAGCCTTGAAACACGGGTTCCTGTGACTGCATACAAGTAACCAGAGAGCTGTGAAGCTATATCCCCTCTGTTACGACTCGCTTTAATCAACAAATGGCGATCTTCTCTGGCCATCGTGGCTCTTGTACGACCTTTCTCAGGCTTTCTCTCGATGGATCCAGTATCTTGGAACTGTTTCCTTAAATTGCACACGACACTGGACGTTAAATTGTACTCTCTACAAATCTGGACTTGAATTGGCCTGCTTCTAGCATCCTCACAATTTGTTACCCCATTGGTGGTTACTCATTTTTACTGTTAAAATTTGAATTAAAGTGACTGCTTCAAAATAACATCAGGAAATTAGCCGAGGTGTAGGGGCAAAAACAAAAACTCGTCTTAACTTACACGCGCTTTTAAGGCCTATTTTTCCGCTGTCTCCGCCTACACACCCGTGTGCGCTTACGTATTTGCCGTACGAGGTTTGCCTGCTTATCTAGAGACAGTGGAGTTTCATTCAGTTTAATACTTTTCATACAATTCGATAAAATATGCAAATTATCTTAATTTATTTCATCAGTGTAGATATGTAAAACCAAAAGCAAAACACACATCATATACAGTTTTCTTCAAAAAATTAAATCAAAAATCAAAAACAGCACGGGAGCAGATTCAGTAAAATCATTTTCTGGTAGAGAACTGAAACTAAGAAATAACCATTGAATTACATGTCGTCTCACAATGGAGAGAGAGAACGATTTAACTTTTTCTCATAACATTTAAGAGTTTTGTAGAGTGCCACTGAGAATAACTCCGCAAGCGACATTTGGCACGCTTCCTAAAGGTTGACTACACCTGTTCTAATGCATCCTGCAGATCACTGTAGCTGTTTCTAATCTAAAACAGTGTGTTACAACGCAATAGGATTACATTAATTTCACAAGTGTGCAAAAAAGGCAAAGTTTCAAATGTGTTCAAGTTACCGACTATTTTCAGTAGACCCGAAGTGTTCAGAAATCCTGACAACCACAAGTCACGGAGGTAAGATGAAATGAATGAGGAGGCTGAGGTGCTAGAAAATAAACACTAGCCCCCCGTGTAATTTTGGAAGTTCACTGTATCCTCTTTTGACCGCCATTATAAATATAGAAAGATGCACCACCCTGCAAAAAAGTATTCTCGGAGACAGTGATGTTGCTGTAATTCGAAATACCACACACGCTGTCAACATGTCAATTTTTTGGTGACTGTGAAGCTTGAACCCCCCCCCCTGCTCAAAAAGTAAGGGTTGAGGAAGAGTATTGCAATAAAATAGTACCACAACGTGCCTTTTGAAGGGTACCACTGCTACTCAGATCTAGGAGTAGTGCGTATTCACTTGAAGATTCAAGTAAAAATAAGCGTTTTCAGTCCACAGAGAATATTCAACACTGTCTTCCCTCAGCATAAGGAAACGATACGATAATGTTAGATAAGCTTAAGTGCATCTATTGTGTAACTGATGGGTGGCCGCGGTAGCCAATTGGTTAAGTTATCGAATCATGGTTAACGTGTTATGAGTTCCAACCCAATACCACTGAAGACCCGCCGTGTATGGCATCGATGCACTTTAAATC
>BMAO01011174.1:0-18423 GCA_019973975.1 Trichonephila clavata | reverse complement strand
AATATACTCTTGTAAACTTAATTTTGCAATTTCCTTTACCATGAAATTCTTTTAACACGAAAAAAATTTCAGTTAACCATTAGTTTCATGTTAAACCATTTTCACAGAGGATGGTGCAACGTGCACGTTTAGCAGCATTCCCGTTTAACAAACGCAAGTTGTAGCAAGGTTTATGAAGTTTAATCTGCAACATATGTGCACTATAAGTTTCGGGCTACCTATAAATTAAAGTCCACCTTCAAAATCCACAATTTATAAGTGGTATGAAAGATTTATGACGATAGGTAGTGAATTGTTCAAAACAAAATCTGGCCGTCCTAGCAGAAGCTGAAATGATGTTACCCTAATAGACTTGCGCTCATTGAAATTGTGAAAAAAACATTGTATAAAAAACTTTGGTGTTTTCTCTATGGAGCACAAAAAACATATGTAAATATATTTGTTAGATCATTTGTAATTAAAATTTACAAGTGAGTAGTCATACTTTTTGGACACACGCCATATTGATTATATACAGTGAAATACATTTAACACGAAAACGCTTAAGACGAAATATCGATTGACACGAAATTATACAACGGTCCCGACAAACTACTAAGTATTTTTATACATTTTTCTTTTAACATGAAACGAAAATGGATTAACACGTAAATATTTCCTTTTAGGGAATGAACAAAGTACGGAAAACACCAGATTTAAGAGGAGTGCTTGAGAAAATTTGAGTATTATTGGATTTTCCTACTGGTGTCATCGGAAGAATTCGTTGCAGTAAATGATGATAATGCGTTTACAGCCCGAATTATGTCAGATAAAGACATTTTGGAGAATGTTCACAGCTCAAAAAATATCATTGATGCAGATTGCGACGACGAAACTGAAACGAATAATGCAACTCCTGCTCCCCCCCCCCCCGTCATCCGAAATAAGGAACATCATGAAATGTATGAGCAGTTATGTAGTGGAGAAATTAATTACAAAATGGAACAATTTGCTGACAATTTGATGCTGAAGAAAGGCAATGCAAAGAAAAATATCGGATTATTTTCCAAAAACTAAATAAATACTTTCTATCTCAAAAATCTTGGAAAATTTTGTATTAATTTTGTATTGTGTAATTTGGTATTCTTTGGGAACGTTTCTGTTTCATTGATTTTTATGAAATATATGTGCATATATATCTTTTTATGTAAATCAAATGTACCTCAATAAACTTAATTTTGTTGATTATATGTTTGTTTTGGCAATATCGCTTAACACGAATTTTTTTTTTAATACGAAAAAATATTTCAGTTCCTTTAGTTTTGTGTTAAACGATTTTCACGAAATTTTTAAATGTAAGCAATTATGAGATACATCAGTATTAATGCATGGCAATCTGCTTTAAGAAAAGTTAAAACGCAGAGAAAAAAAATTAAATTTCGCTTTAAACTTTTCCAAAGGAAAGACATTTTATTTGCTAGTGATCAAGTGATCATCAATTTTTTTCCATTCGTTCTTTCAAGCACATACAATACAATTAAAAAATTGACTGATTAATTTTAGTATTATTAAACTCTATTATAACTTAAAAATTTGACAAATTAATTAATTTTATAGATTGAAATAAAAAGCACAAAATCACACATGCATCCCCTTTATAACAGTTTCGTTTTCTCTGTGTGATTTTATTCTGTGTTTTGAATTTTGTTTAACGAATGAATAAATACTTTTCAGTTTTTGTCCAGTTGGTTAGTACAAAATGTCAAAATGCAATTTTTGAGCGATTAAAATGTTTTAAAATTGGAACATTATCCAATGTTTAACGAACTAATTTGATTTAAAGTCATAAAATGAAATTCGTTTCTAAAAGATATATCGCGAGATATTTAGTGAAAGAATATAAATTATGATATATATATATATATCTCATAAAAAAGAAAAAAGTTCAAATTCTGTAAAAAGAAATAACGAAATTATCTGATAGAATTTACATTAACAAAGTGTTTTTCAAATAATTGCAAATAAATTTTAAAAAAATGATAATACAAAAAAATAAATAATATAAATCGAGCATTCATATTACTGTTTATGCGGGAGTTTTTTTCCAGTAAAGATTAATAAATTTAAAAAATTTCTTATGTCAAATTTTGTAGAGAAAAATTGTAGCCTTATATATACTACTGCCCGATATAGATGACGCAACAACATGAAATATTCGATCCTATAAATATGTAAATTTAAAAAAATATGGAGTTGGAACAAGTTAACAGACGATTTGAAATGCAAGTAGGTCACGTGGTTCCAACATGGAATAAAAAAGAAGGAAATGGTGCTGGATCAACAGCCGCTACTCTCTGCTGTGCTTAAGGAATCCAGAATTTCAAGAAATTCTGCGGTTTTAAAGGTATGTGTGGAATAACAGATGTCTGGACATCAAGGACAGTCTAGCGATCGGACAATTTTACGAGGATCAAACGTTGCCTTACACCTGGTTGACCTTAAAATCGTATTGCTGTGCTGTTGAAACAAACGTAGATGCTCCATTGTGATTATAATTTAGATTAGATGGTCTGAAGAGCGGTATTAGTAAGATGTGTTGGATGCTCCAATACCTGAGAAGACTTTCTAGCGACGATTTACTGAATGCAGCTTACACATAAACCCCCCTTTGTCTTTGACAACAGCCCACCGAAGTAAAAGAATTTGTCGGGAGCTAGCTAATAAGCATTCAACGACTTGAAAAAGTTATTTTTTAACAGAAGAACGGGAACTCCGTTAGCAATAAAGAAGTCTTGCTACAAATCCAGTTGCTTTCTTGGCCTACAATACCTCTTGATTTCTCACCGAGAATATCTGATACAGAACTGATCTAATTTATTTGATCTGCCTCTGCATTAATCGGACAAACTTAGGAAGCTTAATAACAGCCTATGCATTTCAATCCTCCAGGACATTATTCACACGCTGAATGAATATAACTCTGGTAGAGTTTTATTAACATCGTCATGCGAGAAATAGTCTCCCTTTCTGCTGCTGATCCCACTTCCCTACATTTTTTATCACTGTATTGAAATTACTTTTCTTCAAACAAAATTACTTTTTACCTACGCATTCATTTTCTTTGCATTCTGTCCACCCTTTCATGGTGTTGCATTTTCTATCCCGTACAATGTGTGTATATATATACATTGAAAATCATTTAACACCAAACTGAAGGGACTGAAATATTTTTTCGTGTCAAAAGATATTGCTATACATATATATATATTCAATAAAATTAAATTTATTAGAGTGCATGCATTTAGTATAAAGATCAATGTAACAAAAACATCCATAAAAACTTGATAAAATTTAATACAAAATTTTGAAAAACAAAACATTTGTTGTGTTGTTGTTTCTAATGCTACCTGTCTGACGTAGTTAGATCGTGGCCCATGAAATTCATTGAGGCAAAGGGCTTGTTGTACGCCTGTCGTTAGCCGTAGCTTTGAGCACCATACAGGTGACAGTATGTTTTGGCTCGGTTCTACCCCAATTTTGAGGGAGGACACCCTGGAGACAATTTACTGAGTCTGGAAAATGATCTGATATTTTTCTTTGCATTATCTTTTTTTAGCATCAATTTGTCAACAAATTGTTCGATGTTGTCCATTTTGTGATTGATTTCTTTTGTTATTCTGACTTTTGCTCAAACTGCGACGTACTCGTCATCGAATACCAAAGCCAACTAATGAGTGATGAGATGTGTGGCGTTTGTAGGAGATGGAGGATGAAAGTAGCTTAGATCAACAAAATTGGCTCGTGTCATAGGCTATTCCGAGGGTATTTCAGTCAAGTTTGCCTCCTTTCTACGAAGCATGTGAGACCGTCTCCCTTTCATTTCACACCTCTCTTAAATCTAGCCTGCGCGTCTGGTGTTTTCCTTATTTTACTCATTACCACAAAGGAAATCTTTTCGTGTTAAGCGATTTTCGTTTCATGTTAAAAGGGGGAAATGCACGAAAGTACATAGTATTTCGTCGGGACTGTTGTATTATTTCGTATTAATCGATATTTCGTCTTAAGCATTTTCGAGTTAAACCTATTTCACTTTAATCATTTATAAATATATTAAACGCACAATATGATTGCCCCAATCGGAGAAGAGCTGCCCGACCAAAAGGAAGACTAGCTCTCCTACCTTCCGAATCTACAGATTCAACTACTGAATTTCTACCCCACCGCGAGAATCGTCTCCCATTGGCCAGGCGAGTTCCTCTCCCCAAGCACTTCTTAACCGCCGTCTCGGCCGCTCGTATTATTGTTCACTCGCTCAAGCGTCCACTATTTTCTAGTGAAAAGCACTTATCTAAAAAGGGCAAATTAAGGTACAAATGCTAACCACCTAATTTCTATGATAGGAGATAAATATCTCAGCCAGATCATGTGCTCCGAAAAGTCCTCAACACCTCCACTCCGAATATGACTGCCAAAAATTTTGGAAAACTGATCAGGTATGCGCATTATGCATTGACTAAAAACAATAGACCCTTTGATGTTAAAAAACTATATTGACATTTCCAGAAAAGATTTAAAAAACGATTAAAAAATAAATAACTAATAAATTTAAAGTAAGTTATGCAAATTATTTTCCTGAATTATCTTTTTTAATATTTTAATTAAATTAATTTCCTTAACTATATTTTCTTCAATTTTTTTTAAAAATTGATTCTTTATATATAAAAAAGCTACCTCATTAATTAACGAATAAAAAAAATCGGATCTTATGCGAAAGAATTACGAAAACGACAATTTATATAAGAACAATATAAAATAAATGAATACACAAAATTACGTTTATCTTCACCAAGTTAATGTGCCCCAAAATATTTTAAGACACAAATATCCCTCCGGGTTGAAGCGACTCATAAATCTGCAACCTATTCTATCCAATAAATTTCCATGTGGATTCAAGAGAATGAAATCATCAACAACTGTTTTCTATTTAATTAAGCACCCATCTCGGGCTACAATTTATCCTTCGAAAGAAGAAGCCAACGGTATCCCATTTGGCGATGGGATAAAATATTTCCGGTCAACTCTGGAGCTTGTAACGGGATGGTCCAGAGACTAATGCGAAACTTCCATTGCAGAAAGAGGATCTAGGAAATGGTCAGCGGCGTCAGCTTGGCGGTCAGAAGAAAGAATAACATATTGTTTGTGGAGATATTGTCGCGACGCGATTCTGTTTTTATTTTTAAGGACGCATAGTTAAATCTACTGGATGAGCCATTTGGCGCTCTATGAAAAAAGGATGAGAGCGAAAATGGACAGCATAATACCGAATTTACCGTGACGGATAGCCACTTCATGAGTATAAAAATGATTTGGGAAAGGATTCGCCTCGGTTGGTTTTTATCGGATTAAATAAGCATTTTTTTCATTTATTGGAAAACTCTGTCGGGGAGAAAGGAAATATATTTGGTACTCAATGGATGAAGAGGAAGGAATCTGACAAGTATCGATTGAGAATTGCTATAGGAAATATGATAAGAGGGAAATGGATTGGAAATATGATGTTTTAGGAAGCCAGGTTTATAAATCTTCAGGAAATATGAACGAAGTATTTGAATGATGATTAAATAAAAAGAAATACAGTTTCTTATTTAGTTTCTTGATATTTTGTGGATAATATCTGACAAATATCAATATGGAACTTTACAGGAAATATGGTGTTGTAATCTGTTTGCGCAGAGGTTATTGGTGTTTGGGGTTCGAGAGAAAAGATCAGCCATAATCAGTTCAAATTATAATTTAATATATCTCTTACTTAAATTGAAAACAACTCAGGGTAGGAAATGTACATTACTACAAAGTATAAGAGCAACCATCCAATAATACGGATACTTAATATTGAGTACAATCTGATTCACTTACTCTTAGAACACTTTAGACTTCTACGGTTTAATTCACTGTAATTCTATTATAGTTGTACGACCTCCGGTCTTTTTTTATTAATCTCTATCTTATGACTTAATCGTCAATTAGCAATATTCAATCATCCAGAAATTACTCGTCGATTAATTCTCGACTAGCTCCCAACTAACTTCGCGTATCAAAAAGTCAATGCTTAAATAGAACCAATCATTTGAATAAATCGAGTCTTCTTCTTCGGGAGAAAGTTTTCAATAGAAAAACAGTTAAAAAGAAATAAATTTACCCCAAGAAGATTAGTAACAGGTTCGCGGATAGACCCGTTACAGTGTGAATGAAGGATTATTTGGTTTATTGATTTCAAGGAAGTATTTAACATTAATAACAATATCATACCTGAAATACATAGGAGAATGGGTGCTGCCAGTAGATGCTTTTACGGTTTGAGGAGGTATTTAAGATCAAATTTAATTAAAACCAAAAATAGTTAAAAGGAAAACCAAACGGTTAATTTATAAATATCCAATAAGACCTATACTCATCAGAAACTTGGACAATGACACAAAATGATGAAAATACTCTAGGTGTCTTAGAGCGTGAAATCCTAAGAGCCCTTTTCAGAGGAATCTAAGTTGAGGGCATTGGCACAGATGCAAGGAAGTATTTAACATTAATAACAATATCATACCTGAAATACATAGGAGAATGGGTGCTGCAGTAGATGCTTTTACGGTTTGAGGAGGTATTTAAGATCAAATTTAATTAAAACCAAAAATAATTAAAAGGAAAACCAAACGGTTAATTTATAAATATCCAATAAGACCTATACTAATCAGAAACTTGGACAATGACACAAAATGATGAAAATACTCTAGGTGTCTTAGAGCGTGAAATTCTAAGAGCCCTTTTCAGAGGAATCTAAGTTGAGGGCATTAGCACAGATGCAAGGAAGTATTTAACATTAATAACAATATCATACCTGAAATACATAGGAGAATGGGTGCTGCCAGTAGATGCTTTTACGGTTTGAGGAGGTATTTAAGATCAAATTTAATTAAAACCAAAAATAATTAAAAGGAAAACCAAGCGGTTAATTTATAAATATCTAATAAGACCTATACTCATCAGAAACTTGGACAATGACACAAAATGATGAAAATACTCTAGGTGTCTTAGAGCGTGAAATCCTAAGAGCCATTTTCAGAGGAATCTAAGTTGATGGCATTGGCACAGATGCTCAAATTTAGAACTCTACCATCCTTCAAGGAACTAGACGTTGTCAAATACCAGGTGTCCATAATTAAACTTGAAATTTGCGAGCAGTCTATAGCAAAAACTATTCAGCGGAATTGCATGAAAATTGGGTAATGGCAGGATGAAGTGATGGGAATTTTATGAAGGGAGAAAAAAAACAATGAGTTTCATAAACCACCCCTAGGTGACGTATCATAGATATATTGAGAACATATAAATAATCTTCACAAGTTTACAAAACATGCTCGATATGCTGTTCACCATTGTGTGCTACCATCTGGAAGCGTTAAATCTCATGTTCTACTGTTGAAAGCAGCCTGAACTGGGAAATGACACGCACATGGCGTAGTATGCTTCCTTAAGGTCGGATAGAGATGTGATGGGATCCCGGTAGACCATGGCCTTGAGGTATTCCCACAGCTAAAAGTTGCAAGAATTCACAAGTCGAAGGATCTAGGAGGTCAAGCTGTTGGAAATGCAGGCTAATGATTCTGTTATCACCGAAATAGCGGTGGAGCACTTGTTTCACACAACGGGTGATGTGTCCAGGACCACCATACGGCATAATCACTGTGGTTGTATCACATCGCCTTGCTGTCGTAAATTACGCGGACCGTCGCCAAAAGCTCTCGTGTTGCTAATCAGTGCGACGTTAATATTCACTCACTCACTCACTTGCCTGTCGTTTCCAATGGTAGCAGACAATAGTGGACAACGTATCGAGCATGTTTTGTAAATTTTTGTCGATTACTTATATGTTCTCAATAAAGCTATCATACGCTACTTGAAGGTGTTTTTTGAAACTCATTGTTTTTTCCCTTGATAAAAATTCCAATCATTTTATTCTGCCATTACTCAATTTTCATGCAACTCCCCTGTATAGTTTTTGCCACAGATTTCTCACAAATTTCAAGTTTAATTATGGACACCCGGTATAAAATCCAAAGAATAAAATGAACTGGACACGGTATTAGAATAAACAAAGGACGTTCAACCAGAAATCTTTTGACTAAGTCTACTGGAATAAGAATTAGGGGTCGTCCCATCCTCAGGTACAGCTATCTAGAAGGTAGAATCAAGAAGACCTTGTCTCAGGTGGGTTGACTGTCTAGAAAGAGATTTCGCCTCCCCCCCAAGAGTGACTAATTAAAAAGAGCATTGCCAAAAAGAAAAATTGCTTAAGAATATTATACAAGAAAAAAATTATTTAATTGCAATTTTTTGGCAAAATATAAAGAATGAATGAAACATTTAAAAAATATTCTCCTTTTATATAGAATTGCTTCTATATTAATAAATAGCATTTTATAAATAGTTTATGATTTCTCTAAAGAGCCTGAACTAAATTTTTTGAAAAAATCCAATTACTGTCAGTGTTACTATCAAATAAAATAATAATTAGTTTTTTTTAATAGAATTTCTGTTCTCTGATATACTAAATGTGAATAAATTAATTTCTAAATTATATATTTCAAAATTCTAGTTCAGTACTTGAAGAGAAATCTTAGCTATATATAGAGAAAATATTTATTATTATGTAAATATTTTCCATAAAAGAGAATCTTTGGAAATTTTACTCTTTCTTCATTTTTTGCCAAAAAAATTCCATTTAAATAAAATTTTCTGGTAATAATATTGTCAAAAATTATATATATATGTATATATATATCCTATTCACATCTGACATTAAATATCAAAGCAAAAATTCTTTTATACGTTTTTTGAAAATCACGGTTTCGAACGTAGTCAGTCACCTCAACACATAAAAATAAAATAAGAAAATAATATTTTTGAATTATATTTTAAATAAAATAATTGTCAGGATATGTATAAACCAACTGTTATCGTCATGCCTACTTTTAAAGAAATAATATTTTGAAAACAGTTTTTATTAAATACACATCTTTTTTGGTTTCTTTATATAAATTATTTATTTAAAAAAGAATTTCTCCGTTTTTGGAAGGGGGATTTTCTAGAGGGTTTATGATTAATAAAAAGATTTTCCATCATGTTACCTGCATAAATAATTCTTATTCTACTAATTGAGCAAACGAATCTTAACTATTACCGTTATTTTTTATTACTCAATATTTTTATTTAATTCGTATTAAATGTCATTCACAACGTGATGCTCGAATTTAAAACCAACAAAAAATTATTTTCGTCAAATTCATTTTTTATTTCATTATGTATTATTTTTTTACGGATTAGTGTAGAAAATATTAGGATGATAGTACTGAATTCTGTATTTGTTTGTCAAGAGATTAATGTTTTCTTAAGGAAAGTATTTCATTGGTCTCTCCCTTTCTTATCGAATTTTCACAAAAAAAATATGTTTAGGTATTTTTCTTTTTCTACTTTTAATTCAGTTAAATACGATGAACAAAATAAGCATATAGTGAATACTACCTGCGTGTGTGGGGTGTTATAAAATCATATTAATAATATTATTCTGGAGTCCTAGAATTGTCTTTTCCTGGATTTATTGGTAACAATAACTTCCAACAATAAACTTAACAATCTTTAACAAATTAAACCATTACATTAATTAGACTGAAACTAAAGAGAATTCTAATATTCAAGATAAAAATCCTTGTAAACAACGGCACCTGGTACGCCGAAGCCAAGAAACAAAGAGTCCGATTTAAAATATACGAGTAAACAACAGCATGTCTAGTTATGCTGAAGCCAAGTTCAAGATTCAACTGAGACAGAATCCGTTACATATGGTTTCTATCGAGAGAGACCACCTGGGGTCTGAAGGTGGTGTCAACCACGCTCCACCCACTCAGACCACCCGGTCCATAATTCACTACAAGTATGCTCGTTTATGTATGGAAAGGAATTTGAAAAAAAGATTTATACCACCTAATACAAATGCTGCAAAAAATTAAGAGTGATTCTATGTTCGACCATTAAAATTGCAACGCAAGGAAGTAAGTTTATTTATTGTAAGTATACAGCACACACACAAAGGAGAGAGAGTGAAAAGATATATATATATATATATATATATATATATATATATATATATATATATATATATATATAAAGAGAAAATAATAAATTTGTAGGCATTGAGGCGTAAACATGTCCCGAAATTAGTTTACATAGCCGGTGTCACTGTCAGCTGAAATGGCTCTAACCAGGTTAGGTATAGAGTCGAACTGGTGTAGGATGGCACATTCTGACAAGTCGTTCCATGTTGCTTCAATCGTATTGGCTGGAGAATGATGTAGGCTTACTCTCAGCAACCTATGATCAGATGTTTTCATAGGGTGAAAGAATGTGTTGACAAGGGCAACAATCAAACAATCTTTGTATCAAGGTAGGTCAGAACACGATGGGAAACATGTGGTATTGCATTGTGTTGTTCAAAGATATCTCCCAGGACACGATAATAGGGCACAGTCACTGGCCCTAAAGATTTGAGATTGCAACGCTGGCTGCTCAGATTACCGATTCTGAGAATAAAAGGCGTTCATGTCATGTACCCAATAACAGCTAATACCATTACATCAGGTATAGGACCGCCTCTCATCCAGTACAGTTGTTAGTGACGCTGATTGCGGTGCCGTAGGGCCTGGGTTCGAATCCCGGAAAAGGCATGGATGTTTGTAAATGTATAGCGCCTTCGAGGCAGGGGGGCACTCTAAATAGATATCGAGCCACCAGTCCTTTTGTGAGATTGGTGAAAGGGGAAGAGAGGTGAGTGGCCCCTGACCTCCCCCAGGGAGTTCGTCCTCAAATTGGGGTGGAACCGAGCAAAAATCTTACTGTCCCTGCGAAGCCAAGGCTCACGACAGGCGTAAGAATCTAGCCCTTAGCCGCGATGAGTTCGCGGATCTTGATCTGATGTTACTGTCGATCAGATGGCATAGTAGCAGCAACAGGTATAGGACTGTATGAAAATACGAATGCAAGCAGTCCTCGTGCGTTTTCTTCGGTGCCTTCAGACACTGATGCACAGGACGCGCAGATCATGATGCTGCACACAGAGCCCGGACTTATCTAAGACGACGTGGTGTCACTCCTGTACACAGTTTCGTCTTGGGTGCACCACTGTACCGCGCATCGTCTCTTTGCTGCAGTATCAAAGGAAGCCGCAGTAATAGTCGCTTGCAGACAGTCCATGTTGCTCCAAACGTCATCGCAGTAACCAAACGGATATTTATCGTGCTGTAAGCAAGCCTATATCCTGACTCAAAGTCCATGATGTAGCTGTACAATCCTGTAACGCCGACCTTATAACATGTTTGTCTTTTCAATCGTTAGTAATGGGAGACCATTAAACTACTGTAAGGCATTCAGTGTGATGAGTCGGAACCTATCAATTATATATTCGTATGGCAGTCGCTGGATGATGACCAATGCGAGTAGCCTATTAAATCGTGCTCATATCGATAGTTTACAATCATATCACTATCGAATTCTGACAGGTGGTGGTATTCATTTCTCTCTTTTCTTTCAAGGCATAACATGATTTTCACACAGACTACTAACGTTCAAATGTTTATTTCGAATGAGAAATCCACTGCATAATTTTCGTTCGAGTGTATTTAAATGTTAAGCATTTGCATGTCCCAGTATTTTCTACCTGTCGTTTGAATTTGACGTTTGTATCCTCCAACATTCGTAGTGTTGCAATTTTAATGGCTTGTAGTGTATATATATTTAATATGTAATTTCAAATGTTAAAATTTAAATTTAGGTAATAATTTTTAAAAACAAGAATCGTGCTTGCTCCATTTTAAGTTTATTTGCAAAACGTATAATTTAAATTACTTAATCCACAAAACTCGGAACTAAAAGCATAAAAATGACAAAACTTCAAGATCATTTTTAATAGTATTAATGTATGAAATGATAAAATATAGTTTAAACAAATTTCCTTTTCTGAATATCAAACATTTGTTTCAAGATGTTGGTCTTGAAGGTCATGGTAAATGTGTGTAAATAGTAAATTAAAATATAATATATAACGTGTTTCTTGATTCAACGATGATTGACTTGAAATAAATCCTAAGACTAGACAATTTTCCCATCAAGAATTCAAAAAGTTTTCATCACTTTGAGATAATAATTAGCACAGTATTAATTTTGAGTTGAGATTTAGAAGATTTACTAATTAATTTTAAAAATTAATAATAAAATTATCAAGATTATAATTAAAAGAAAATTAATTTAGTAAATGCTTTATGATATTTAGTGCTTATGTATATTTTTTAAATTTATTTTCAGACATTAGTTAAGTACAAAAATAATAAAAATTATTCATTTTCAGCAATCAATTAAAGTGTTCTTTTGAAAAATTTCTTTCTTTCTTCTATTTTTTATATCCAGGAATTGAATCAATTCGCAAATCGATTCAGTTTTCAAAATAATTAAAACAAATCCCTTAATATCAGCGTAATTTAATTAAATTTACAATTTTTTTTCTATTATTTTCCTCTAGCTAGTTATTACTATAGTTGAAAAGAGAAAACAGTTTAATTTACTAATTAAACTCAAACTAAAAATGTAGTTACACTTTTTTACAGCTTCATTTCAATTTAAACATTATGTTATTACTTTAAAGAAACTTTATACGGTTTGTGTAAGCATTTATTTTAGTAAATAAAATTAATTAAATAATTATTTGCCCCACTAAGTGGTTTAATTACTTAAAATAAAACTGGTGTAAATGGAATAAGTGAAATTAATTCTAGATCTCCAATGAATGATGAAAAATGTTACTTACAATGTACTCTAAAAGAATTTTTCTCCTAGTGCCTTACATAATATTTTATTACGAATAATAATCAAAAATTGATTGTCGAAAAAGCAAAAAATGGTTTAAAAGAAATATGCATTGTTTTTCGATTGTATCAATTAAAATCTTTTTAAAGTAATCTGATAGGATAAATAAAAAATTTAATAATACATTATTAGAATGCATTAATAAAAGTAAAAAACAATTCTAAAAAATTTAAAATTATAAATAAGTATATGTTTTAATTATATCATTATAAAACTAATAATCTACAAAGTTTACTGTTAAAATAATAAATTATATATAATATTTTTCAAAGTGTCGTAGTGTGGTATTACTCCTTCCAGTATACAAATAGAGAGATATTTGTAATTGTGTTATATCAAAAAAGTAAATTTAAAGTTTTCTGTATTTACAGGACAAGGAACATGCACAAGAATAACTTTGAAGGAATACGCTGTAATTCCAGATTCTTCTCAAAAAGATAACAGAGAGGGGGGGACTAAAAGAGGAAAAAGTAACCAACAATAGTATCAATATTTTTTAACATGATTAAATTATTTATCAAATTGTTACGGAGATCGCTCACGAATTAATACGGGAGAAACAGAAATATGAATTAATCCATCAGAAAAGACGAATTCAGTTTATTGATAGTAATTAATATGCTTCAATTGTCCGTCATATATTTAAACTTTTTGTTATTATTTTTGATTTCCGTAACGCGTAAAAATTAAAAAAAATGCACGAAAAGACAATTGAAATTGCCTAATTTCAATTCTCTCAGGTTTTACATAATTCCACGTTTAATAAATGTCTCCTTTTTTTTTAAAAAAAAATGCACATTAGCATTATTTTAAAAATAAATAAACATTGGTTAGTTAAAGTAAAAATTTTATTTCCTAATAAAGTTGAATAGTTTTAGAGAAAATTCACGAATCTATTCACAAAGGAACCAGGACATCATATACTTTCAAAAAATCGATTTTTCAATTTTAGTTCTAAAAAATAGTGCATATTTTTCTGAACTTAAAAATGTATAATACTTACATGTTTGTTGATAAAATAAAAATGTAAACAAATGACCACGCCCCTTTTGACATATTTTAAATGGGTAGTTTCCCCTGTGTTTGATCTATATAAACTTTTGAATTTTTTTTTTTCATTTGAATGAATAACCCCGCTATTACGTGGCATATGTGTTACAAGATCTGGAAAATTAATATTTTTCAGAATTTTAAGGTTTTATGATTATTTCAAGAAATTATACAGTTAATTCATAAAAAAACTGGCTCATTACATTTTGATATGTTGCTTTATATATAGTGTGTAAAATTTTCTTTTGTATATTCAAGAAATAATTATGTGTAAGAAGTGGTACAAATGTGGTACCTGCATGAAAATATGTATCTCGAAAATTATGTTCATGTTAACTAAAACAAAGGGGAAAAAACATATGAATTTAAAATTACTTTTTGTACTGTAGAAAATGATTAAGCATTATTGTTAGGCATAAAAATAGGTAAGCAAATACTAATCAAGTATAATATGTGAAAACATTTTTTTTATAGTTTTTTCACTTTTTCTCAAAAGCATATTTTTTGCATTTAGGTACATTTTTAAAAAAAAAAACTATTGCCTTTAAGATTCCAGATTTCTTTTACTTCTATACAAGATGCCTACATATAGTGAACCTATTTTTTTTCTATTAAAATAGTGCCTAACTTTTTAAAAATGGTTTTATGCATAAAAAAGCAGAAAATAAAAAATTTCCAAATTTCAAACTTTTATAATTTTTTTAAAGAAACTATACTAAGTGTTCACTAAAAAAATAGATTCACTGTCTTTTGTGTATTGTTTTATATATGTGTAAAAAATATTTTGCATAAAAAAAGATACTTTTTATAAAATGGTACCTAAACATCAGTATGTATTATGAGTTCTCAAAAATTATGTATTAATTAAATTGAGTAGGAAAAAAAAAACTTTTGATCTAAAACGTTATTTTTGCAGTTCTTCAGAATAATTAAATTATCTTTATTAAGAACATAAAATATCTAAGCTCTATTGGAAATTTTAAAAGATATATATATCTCATAAACAAAGGGTCTAAATTTTGGCATTTTACACTTTCGAGCATATCCTGGTTCCCTTAATTGAGAAAAATATTAAGGTCGGTTGGTTTTTCGAATCATTCATTAAATTTCAACGCTAAATTTAGCGTTTTAATTTTCTGAAGATTAAATTTTTCTCTGATTTTACTTTTTGTGTGCAGTTTATTAAACTAATAATATATCTTTTATCTCGAGAAGCATAAAAATTCGTAAGATTGATTGGTGGATTGTTTATGTATGCTGCACTCAGAAGTTACACGAAGGCTATTTGAGACGGGATCTCGTAATTTGGAACGCCAGACAAGTGATGAGAACATCACCTGAACTGTCAATCCACTCTTTAAAAAAAAGTACTCGAGACTTAAAGTGCCTCAACTCATCTACTCGAACGTTGTGAATCTTTAGTTTACCGGGACTCAATCACAAGACTCGGCCGAAAGAATGCCAGTTCACGACCGTAATCACTCGACTATTTCACCTTGTAATATCTTTATTAAAATATGATAGATGCATGAGTATTTTTTTATTGATTCATAGTGCTACTAATACACAAAATATGTGGTAGCAGTCTGATTGTTAAAGAAGATTTTTTTAAAATCGAAGACTTAAGAACACGATATTCAGTTTCACAACGAATATAAGACCAGACGTATAACAAACACTTTACATCCAATATAAAAAAGTTTGGAATCCTATATAACACTCAATGAACCAAACAGTTAATTAAGATTGGATTTTTAGCCACGGTCATGTGACGAAGACGTTATCTGAGTCGGTATCTCACGATCCAAAATTCTACACATACTGTGTGTTAAGATTATAATTTTCACTTTTAATATGCAGTATATCGCATTATTTTTGGTAAAACAAAAACACTCTAACACACCCATCACGAAGCTTATGAGCTCCTATAATAAAATTTTGAAGATTCGTGAAAGAATCAATGAAAAACTGATACATCATTTTGTTCTCGGGTCGATATTTACAATTGAGAGTCCATCTGTATATATATATATATATATAAATATATACAGTCGACTCTTGATAATTCGAAGTTGGAGGGACCAATGAAAAATTTCGAATTATCAAGAGGGTGGAAAAAACTCCCAAAATACACGAAAAGAAATTTTTTTCTAACACATTTAAATTTGAAACTATATAATAAAACAACAATTGTGTACATTTGTATAAAATTATTTTAAAGTATTTTTAAAAAGTACGTATTATACAGAAGTTAAAAGTCTTGTATTGAAAGAATGCATTCAATACATTCATACAAAATTTTTTGCATCTCTTCTTCAAAATAGTGGACCATCCTTTCTGAACACATGCGTAGTGTTAAGCGAAAGATATGGACGGCTGACAACAGGTGCGGCTGGTCTTTAGTTCTCTTTAAGAAGGAAGAAATAAAAGTATTTTTTCGCCTGAGGAAAAAAAACACTAAGAAGGGTAGCAGACAAATGATCATAAAGGGGTTACGTTACAGGGGAGATCGCACAGAGACAATACAACACAAAACTTGTAAGCTCCAAACTGTTTGCTACAGGACTGTACATGATAGTGAATGTTCGAATTGTCGAGAGTTTTATAAGCTAACTTCGAATTATCGCGTGTTGTAGTCTGGCCAGCCATAGATTTTACTTCGAAATATTGAGTGTACCAAAATGTATTGTTTCAGTTTGAAATATCAAGAGTTTTTCTAGGGACTGAGCATATACTTCGAATTACTGAGAGGTTCGTATTATCGAAGGTTTGAATTATCGAGAGTCGACTGCATTTTATAGCTCTAGTTAAGTGTTTATTCAACTGAATCCCTTTTAGGAATGCTATACTCAAGTAATAATATTCCGAATTTAATTATTTTTAAGAATATAATAAATCAAATTTTAATAAGGAATACTCTACTAAGGAATATATCTAGAGTGAAGAGAGAGAAAAATATTAAAACCTAATTCTTATACACAGCATAAGAAAATGGCATCGACTAATAACGAGCAAGTATACATTTGCTTGGGTTATATCTAAATAAATCCTAAATACAATAGAAATAAAATTTCAAATGAAACAGATTTTCATTTGTAACCTGTTAACCTGTATTGGATGATACATAATTAATTTATCGGAATGTACGAATACACGTAGCATGTATTCGATAGTGATTCGTAGCGCATAATTTTAAATAATATAACGTTTATAACCATCATTATTTATATTCATGTATATCTGAAATTTTTAAATATCCATTTACAATGTAAGAGCGACATGCTAAGTATGCGTCGTATAGTCCTTACAGAACCATAGGGCTACGAAGTGTAAATATTAGTATGTAACTGTTTATATTAGTTTGCTTGGACGTAAAATAAAAAAAAAATCATAAAAAAAATACATAGCACAATGTATAGTTCTTTTCTTAATTTTTTTATGGGGATAGAATAGAGTTACCCTATTTACCGTAATCTAAGCCACAGCCCCAAATCTCAAAATGTTCAACGGAAGAAATGTTGTCATCGATTCTAACCCGCATCCCCGATCTGCACACTTTTTGAGAAAAACTTTCAAAAATGTAAAAGGTCCCCCGATATCCTATACTTAGAAATTTTTTTAAAAAAATTTAACGAGGAGTGTTTTGTTTCTAATGCCACCTGTCTGAGGGTGTCAGATCGACCCACGAAATTCATCGAGGCAAAGCGCTAGGTGTACGCCTATCGTTAGCTTTTAGCACCATGCAGTTGACAGTTCGATTTGGCACGGTTCATAAACAATAGATGGCGACACCATCTATCTACACCTCAACAATTAAGGCATGGAACTGAAGAGGGAAATATTCTCCAGTCCCCTGTACCCGTGGTTTCTGCATCGACCCCACAAGACTTTCGGACCCACTGATTTAACGAGCACGTACTCCATGTGTATCGGAAGGTATTTGGTGGCATCGGGATCAAACCCGGGCCTTCCGGTCTGGAGTCCGATGCTCTAACCCCTAGGCTACCCACGGCCTTAATGATGAATAGTAAGAAGAAGTTAATTATTAATTTATTTTACCAGTTTCAAAACTTTCAAACAGATACATGAACCTATAACTACTCTAACAGTCAGTATTATATTTCGAAAAGAATTCGTCACTTTCATTGTAACAGCTGACTTTCGTATTGGCACCGGTGTCGCCATGTTTCCCTCATGGTGTCGTCTTCCGTATCACCCGAAGCGTTTGTCACGCAACATTTTACTATAAAATATATTATAGAAAATATAAAAGAATTATAAAAGACTGTTGATCATCTACAAGTAAAAATTATATTATTTTTGTTAACGCCAACGACGTACATTTGTTTCATCCGTGTCAAAATTTCAGTGGCCCCTGCTCTACTTCCGTTTTTTCTTGCATATAAAAATTGCCTCCCTTTTAATACT
>BMAO01011173.1:0-14411 GCA_019973975.1 Trichonephila clavata | reverse complement strand
GTTAAAAGAGGCCACAAGATTTCTACAAGGATGAACAGATTCAACCTAAAGATGCTTGGCGACATTTTTTTTTTTTGCAGGTCCTGTTGGATAGAATCAGTCAAAAAGTGCCTAGTGATGCTTGTATTTTTTGCAGAGGTCATCACAATGTTGAATCAATAAGACAATAGATATCTCATGATATGGATAGTGTTTCAATGTTGGATCAGTAATCCAATATATAGACTCATGATATGGATAGTGTTTCAATGTTGGAGAGTATCAGCCAATAGGAATCGATTCACGTGACCCACCAGAGTATAAAAGGCGAGCATCAGCAGCCAGAGACATTCTCTCTCAGAGTTCTCTGAAAGCACATGTCTCATCTAGCCTTCTTCGCCCATGCCAATGTGTTTCACCGTGGAGGCAAGCCTGTGCCCGTCGAATTGTCATTGCCACGATTCCGGAGGATGGAAAGACCCGAAGTAATTTGCATCACGGTGGATCATTCAAACTAATTACCACCTCGAAAGACTGCCGGGCAACGTTTTATTAACGAGCGCCTCTGTCTGAAGAGTCACATCCTGGATCTGTGCCATTGGAGTACTGTCCTTTTGCGTCAGGGGAAATTTTGTCACCTGGCGCAAGGAAATCGAGGCCTCATCGTGGTCAAGGGAACCGACCAGCGCAAAATCTTTGAAAATCTGGGGCTGTTTACGATAAACTTGGAGACTCTGCCAAAGTTCAGGACTCAATGACCGAACTCTACAGATCACCTGCACAATGAGGTGCACGAATTCTTTGACATTTCAGAGTGCACATGGTGAAGTCTTATCGTTTTGCCAGATACCTGCAGCATTTCAATAAGCTGGAGGCTGAATACAATAGACAAATGGCGGATCTGGTAGAGTAAGTGAGAAAAATTGAAATTTGAACTGTAAAAAATAGACTAAAGTGTAAAAATTGAACGGAATTCTAAAAAAAATTGACTGAACTTTTAAAAAATGGACTGAATTGTAAAAAAAAGGGATGGAATTGTAAAAAATTGGACGGAACTGTAAAATATTATACTGAACTGTAAATACATATTGTACTAAACTGTAAATACATATTGTACTAAACTGTAAATACATATTGTACTAAACTGTAAATAATATTGTACTAAACTGTAAATAATATTGTACTAACTGTAATATTGTACTGAACTGTAAATATTGAACTGAACTGTAAATATTGAACCGAAAACGGGGGACTGAGTCGACACAAGAGTCGACTCGGTCCCTTTTTTCGGGTTAAGGAAGGTGCAACGTTGGACGGCTTCTCTTTTAAAACTTGTGTTAAAAAGATGCACAAAAATACGTTAAAAGATTAGTTTCAAGGTTGAAAGCGTCAACCATAGAAATCGTTTCACGTGACACCACTAGAATATATAAAAGGCGAGCAGCTAGCAGCCAGAAATCAGAGTGCTTCTGAATGCAGTCAAGAGTTTAGAAATTTTGTTTTTGGTTAAAACTGTCAGGTTTGGGTTTGTATTGAATATTTCAAATCTGGCAGTTTTGACGGAAAAAGAATTTCCATGGCAACAGGTAAATGCTAAATGTTTTTCGTTAAGACTTTCAGGATTTGGCGTAATGTTGGAAATTCGCAGATTCTGCAAGTCTTATCGGTAAATGTTTTTAGCCAAAATCTTCAAAAATCCGAAAATTGGGGGACCGAGTCGCATGTCGACTGGGTCCCCTTTTTTTCGGGCCAAATTATCCACCAAGATTGGAATGCATCTTTTTAAAAACTTGACACAAAAAAATTGGACTCGCCTGCTGGCTGCCAGTTGAGACCTCCGTGTTCCTAGACACGCCAAGATTATAAAGTCGTGAGATGGGTCGTCCCCAATTTTCTAACAAGATACACACCCATATTGGAATGATTCTGTCTCTTCTCGACATACCAACGTTGCATTGTCTACATTTCATGGGTCGCTGCTTTGACCAAGCTTGACATGTCTCCATTTCATTTGTGTATCGCCCCTGACATGTCTCCATTTCATTTGTGGATCACCCCCCGTTTTAAATCATTCGTCTGGGATGGGCTGAAAAATTTTCTCGCCTCCATCAAAAATATTTTTCGGAGGAATTTGAAAAAAGTTTCGATATGGATATTGAAGAGAAGTTCAAGACGCTTTGAGGGGATACTCAAAAAGGGTCGTTTTCCATTTTCAATCATTTTTTGAAAGGGTCACGGTGCTCAACTATTTATTCGACCGACTGTATGGAGTCTATGGTAATGACTGTAAAACGAGAGGTGTTTCCTATTTTACAGTGATTGTCATAGGTGTATGTTAGAGGGGTCATAGCACCGGGGCCCTGGAAACTCTGCAGGCATGTGTCGTTTGGACGTGTATTGCCCAAGCAAATGATAGAGTGGCCCCTGGGGAGGCTACGAAGAGGAAGCGCGCAATGTCGCGGGAGAAACTAATGGTTCTAGGGATTCTTTTTCAAAGGCAAACATCTTTTGGGGAGGACACAAAAGGTGGGAGTGTACTATTTAAACGAACCGAGTGTAGGGGAATGGGCTAAAGAGAGGCGCATCAAATGAAGATTTAGCAACACGAGGGCCTCGTCAACCAAGGACCTATTGAACGTAAACATTCTCATTCTGTGACAAAAAGGTAACGCTTTCTGGCAAAGGAGCCCTGGAATATTAGGTGGGAGGGTGATACAGGTTTGGGACACAAGTTAACAAAGACATGAACGGGAGGCATAGTTTGGATACATTGAATGGTAAAGATTGCAAAATAGGTGAGAGGGTTTTCAGACGGATATGGAACAAGGACTGTAAAAACAGGAGTTACACTTTTTAAAAAAATGTTATTCAGATTTGAAACATTGAATGGTAAGGACTGTAAAAAGCAGGTGTTACACTCTTAAAAAAAGTGTGACGGTTTTGGGACACTTTTATTGCAGTAATTACCATAGACTAATGATAGAGCGCTCGGAACATTATTAGGAAAACAATACATGTGAAGAAAAATGTGTGTACAACAATACATGTAAAAAAAAATTTTTTTTTTTTTTTTAGTAATGCTTTATATGTTTAAAGCTCGATGTCATCTGCTTGGACTTTTAAAGTGAATATGATTCAATATGCCTCCATCTCTCGCAGTACATCTTGTCACCCGTGGATAATTTTTTCATTTTGGTGAAACAAGTTGGTTTCACTGGGGACCCTCCAGAAATCGTAAGGCACATTCCATGTGCTTGGATCCATTTCTAGGGTCAAAGATGTCACATTCCAACAATGAAGCGGAAATGAATTGCTCCATATGTTTGAGCTGTGATGATGATTCTGAACTCTACACCCTGATTCTATGCAAACACACGTTTCATTCAAAGTGTTTACAACAATGGGTGGAGAGCAAAAAAGATACATGTCCTTATTGTCGTGGTAAAATACGCAAAAGAGATAAAACTCGAATTGGGTGTGGTCCCTCTGGATTCGCCTTTAGCGTTTTACGAGACATTGTTGGTTCTGACGCGGAAGCTGTAATCTCCGACACGGATTCTGAAACTAATTCAAATTCTGATGGCTATCCATATTCGGATTCTGAATCTGACATGATATCTGAAAGTCTTTCCGAGGATGACATGATATCTGAAAGTCTTTCCGAGGATGACGCGACAGCAGAGTTGGAGTTTATACCAGGCACGATGGAACAATTGATACAAAGCTTGCTCAATTCCATCGATGAAGAAGACTCTTAAAGCTTGATACCATCATAAAAAAAAAAAATTTTTTTTTTTTTTTGCTTGGTGCCTTTATAAGCGAGCACACGTCTCAACGACTTTACATCAGCTGCTCATTGCATCTCAAACGCATCTCCTTGCTGCTCCAGTTCTTGTTCCAGTCATGGCCAGCCGACCCAATTGCGACTACCTCGTTTCCATTGAGTGGATGCGCTATCAAAGACAATGGGTGCCTTGTCGCATCTTTTTTGCCAGTCCATTCGACAACAAGCAAATTGAGATTCGCCCGAGTCTGGAAAGCCTGCAAGCATTTTCATACCAGGACATTGTAAAAAATTTAAAGCATTCCCATTCCCTCATGACAGAAGATGAAGGTTGGGATCATCACGACATTGTTCGAGTCCCCCAAGAGGAGCTGGAACACTTTTTACAGTCTCGTTTATTAAAAGACTACCTGGAAAGGGACAATCATGGATGGGACCTTTCGATTGGAGCCACGGATCTGGCGACGTTCATGTATTTAGACCGCCTCCTTCCCGACGTGATGCAATATGTGGGAAAAGAACACCGCGCCGATATCATGGTCCACGAAATGATGAAGTGTTTCCGCTGGAGGGAAGAAGAACCAAATGCGTAACATCTGTGTGTTAGCTGCCAGCCTGAACTGTCTTTGTGTAACCTGCAAGCCGGAACTGTCTTTGTGTGATCTGCAAGCCGGAACTGTCTTTGTGTGATCTGCAAGCCGGAACTGTCTTTGTGTGATCTGCAAGCCGAAACTGTCTTTGTGTGATCTGCAAGCCGGAACTGTCTTTGTGTGATCTGCAAGCTACAAAATTAAAATGTATGTAACCTGCAAGCTTGAAACACCTATGTAATCTGTAAACTTGAAACACCTATGTAATCTGTAAACTTGAAACACCTATGTAATCTGTAACTTGAAACACCTATGTAATCTGTAAACTTGAAAACAATAAACTTTGTAAGTTTAAAGTTGTATCTTTAAAAAAAAAAAAAATTTTTTTTTTTTTTTTTACGATGCTTAGTATAAAACACTTTATGAACTGCAGCTCAACATCTTGCCATGTGGTTCCAGTTGGCTCTTAATGCTTCAGTCCCCCCAGTCTAAGTCTTGATTGGGGTGGATGGTCTTTTGTACTTTCGTGTTTGGGATCTTGGTCAACTGTTAAAGATTCGCCATATTCACTCCAAGTTTACTTCCTTTGTGTTTCCATGCAAAAATGTCTTACCTTCTCATCGCTTGTATCCCAAGACTATCCACAATATATATATATACCCGTTTAGTCAACATCCAAGGATTGTTTTCCATCCTGCATTCTGAAAATGTCACGATGAGAGATTTATTCTTAAAGGCCCTCACCATGGGCTATGCTCACCCATCAGGTATGCGAAAGATTACCGACAAGTTTAAAAAGGGTCCTACCTTGACCCTGGTGGACTTGCCTGACGCTAAAAGTGTGTTTATACCCGAGTGGATTCATCGTTTCAAACTCGATGTGTACAGAGTTCGTCGAGAAGAAGTCAAATCTCAAAAATGGATTCCAGTGAAAGCTCCCATCTCCACAGATTACCCCAACCCGAAAGAAGAATTGTTTTTCGACTCAATTTTATCCGATCCTCACAATGTATCTCAACCCGTGATTGAAACCACTTGCCTTACGACGGGTGAGACTGCTTGCCTCACGAGTGGGGAGACTGCTTTCCTGGTCACTCATGAAACTGCTGCCCTGACCGTGGAATCTAGTGAAATGGCTGACTTGACCATGGAGTCTGATGAAAGAATAGAGATAAATTTTTCTGACCACAATTACTCTGTTGAAGCCACCTCATTGAATTCCTCCCTCCCCATGGAATCGGATGAAAGAACGTCATTGAACTCATCCATTCCCGTGGAATCGGATGAAAGAACGTCATTAAATTCCTCCATTCCCATGGAATCGGATGAAAGAACGTCATTGAACTCATCCATTCCCATGGAATCGGATGAAACAACCAACTCATCCATTCCCGTGGAATCTGAGGAAACAACCAACTCATCCATTCCCGTGGAATCTGAGGAAACAACCAACTCATCCATTCCCGTGGAATCTGAGGAAACAACGTGCTCTTTTATTCCCATGAAATTGGATGAAACAATAGAGAAACCAGATTCTCGTGTTGAAACGACAATCCAGAGTTTGGTCAAGATGGAACCAAAGGTATTTGTTTGCTCCCAAATGATGGCAAGAAAAATAATCATTTTGTTTTGTTGTGCAAAACTTTTGTCAGAGAACAAATTACAAACTATACACTAAAAAAAAGTAAAGTGTAATCACTTAAGTATTGAGAGCCGAGTCTTACATTCAACACTTTCATCATGATTGAAATTTTCAAGTCGGACCATTATTACTTCATTATTGTTCCCAAGGTCACATTTCCCATCTTGGTGGAAAATCAAATTTTACCTTGTCGAGTTGGTACTCATCTGGAATTTTATGGATATGCTTCCAAAATCCATGGTTTTGTGAATATCAAATTTGAACGTACCGAAACTGGATTCTTTTACAAAGAAAACCATCCTTTGGTAGCACCCTATGTAACTGAGGATGGCATTGTGACCCCCGCGGCTATGCGTAATTTGATCCTACGTTCGTTCATCTATCATTATCCTAGTTTGGAACTGAAATTTCACACCATCACCGTTTGCGTAAGGTCGTACTCTCAAACTTTTTGGAGTATCCATCGCAAAAACCCACATCTTTGGCAATTGGAAGCGTATCTGCAAATGAAACCTGTGAGACACGCTCAATCACAGGGCAAACGAATCATTACTAGCTTGAACCAATTGCTGGAGGAGAAAGATGAGTAAGCAAAGCAAGAATCATGAATTTGTGGGTCATGCGCCAAAACAAGAGTAACAATCAGAGTGCACCTTATACGATGCCTTTTAGTAAAGAGGAGCAGAGTCAAAGACATTTTCAAAACGAAATGCATTTTACGTGGAAAGAAAGAGATTCCAATGTTCAACGACCCGTCGCTATAGTGAAGCCTACTCCAAATTTTACTAAAGTGCCCTTGCCCACCGTATTGCAAAGGGTACATGCTTCATCCTCTCCATCCAGTAGTGGATTACACAGGGAATCGGAACGTGGCACGAGAATACCGACAAGGACAGCCCGACTACCAAATGGAGAGTTGTGGACATTTACACCTGTATTGTGAAACCCCCAAAAGTATTTGACTACCGATTACATCAAAGCTCTCAAAACAATATCTTTTTACTATGAATTTTTGATTACAGTTGTTAGCACAAGTTACAAGTTATGAAGGGAAAAAAAAATTTTTTTTTTTTTTATCATGGTAACTTTTAAAAGCTCTGCAAGATTAATTGAGGATTAATCTGCAAACAGACAAAAAATTTGCTCGTGCATCGTTTGCAGCATCTAGATTCACACTTCTCTCATCATGTGGTTTCAGCTGGCTCTCCACTCCCACGGCCCCTTTCTGGGTGTCTTGGTAGGTGCCGATAGTTTATTATATTTCCGCATCTTTGATCTCGCCCACCTGCTCGGTAAAAGAAATGGCAGTGCCTTTGCCAAACGTTTTCTGTATGACCTGGTCCGGGGACGAGACGTGTTACCCTCTTTCCAAATCTTTCCCACACAGACTGAACGGGCCCAGTTGGTCCCCAGGGACGTGGCTTATCGAATTCTGTACCGTGAAAATGTACCCATGGCCGAAAGATTTTCCAACGCCCTCGATACTGGATGGGCCTATGTGATGGGTCCCCGATTATTTGAACGTTCCTACAAACCCTCCCCGAAATTGGTAGTGGTCGAGACCCCTCACGAACACACAGTCAACGTGTCTCAATGGATACGAGAATTTATTACAGACGTGGAAAGGCAGCGAGAAATGGAAATGCAACTCTTGAAGCAATACCTCTCCCCCGCCTCTCTAAAACCTAGGGTGGATGAAACAAAGGATGCGATTCTAAATATTCAACGAGAAATGACTAGGGAGGGTCAAAATGACGAGACTCGAACGAAACGAAGGAAGCTATTCTAAATATTCAACGAGAAATGACTAGGGAGGGTCAAAATGACGAGACTCGAGACGAAACGAAGGAAGCTATTCTAAATATTCAACGAGAAATGACTAGGGAGGGTCAAAATGACGAGACTCGAGACGAAACAATGGAAGTCTCTGGTGACGAGACTCGAGACGAAACGGAGGAAGCCTCTCGTGATGAGACTCGCAATGAAACCAGGGAAGCCCCTGATGACGAGACTCGCAATGAAACCAGGGAAGACTCTGGTGACGAGGCTCCCAATGAAACTAGGGAAGCCTCTGGTGATGAGACTATGGAGGAAACAATGGGATCACCCAGAGAAAATTTTTTCAAATGGTGACCGAGTCTGAGTTTAAAAGCAATTTCAACAATAAACAAAATTCATCCAAAGTGTTTACTCGGATGCCTCAAACGATTCATGTCTTGCGATCATTGAATCCAAAAGTTATGGTAGTGGTTCCCGACACGTAAAAACAATATACCTTGTCACATTTGATAATCTTTCACCAGATTTGCCAAGTAAATTCTTTCAGCACACTTGCCAAGTAATATCTTTCACAACACTTGTTCAAGTAAAAATCCTTTCACCAGATTTCTGTCATCATACTTGCCAAGCTGTAAAATGAAAATTCTTCAAGCTTACTTAAAAAAAAAAAAAAAATTTTTTTTTTTGGTACGATAGTTTAAAAGTCAAACGCTTGACGTTTACTCTACAATCAAGTATCATGGAGGACAAACAATTTTCACCCTACGGTCTCTTTGCACGAGAGATTGAAACCTCTGACAATCCACATCTCACCTATGAGACTCTTGTCACACGCATCTTGAAGAGAGTGTCTGATTCTTTCCATCTACCCTGGTCCCATGTCTTGGAATTGTCTCGCCAGGCTCCCTACCTGATGGATTCGAATCTTCACCAGGATTTGCTCAAAATCTGGACGCAACGTTCCAAAAATGCCACCTTGGACGAACAACATTGTGTTGAACGTATTTTGGGTCGAGATTATGTCCGATCTTCGGATTTGATCAAATTGGGGAGCATTTTGAACAAAGTCACGGATCCCAAAACCATTTACGAATTCTTTGCCATGGATGGCTACCAGGGAGACGATCCCAAGAAATATGTGGAATTGTTTCGATACGACGCCCAAGATTTGCGTGGCAAACACGTCCGAGCCGTCCGCCTGTTGTACCGCTATGACGTGGTGAATACACCCAAGAATGCCGATCATTTTTGGAAAGCATTTTTAATGAAACCTGCACCCACACCGAGTATAAAGACATGTACGTCGAGTATGTACGTGGGCAAACGGCCGACCTGGCCGAATGGCGTCGAGAACAGCTGGACAAGACGAAAAAGAAGAGGCCCGCTGAGGAAGACACCAAGGAGGAAAGTGTCAAGAAATGTGCGACGGAGGGCGAATCGTCATTGAATTGATTCATTTCTAAATGGGAAGCTTAAAACCTTTAAAGCTTTTGTTGCTAAAAGCATTTAACCACTACATTTAATCGTTATATTTAGCCACTATAACTGCTATTTAACCACTACATTTAATCGTTATATTTAACCACTAAAACTGCCATTTAACCGCTACATTTAACCACTGTATTAAACAAGGTGGATAGATCATGGATGCTATGGAATCCACGTCTTGGGTAAATGCTGAACCTCCCGTTCAGTTTATATCTCGCCATCAACCAGGAGGATTGGCAGCGTTGGCGGTAGACGAATCGGAATGTGTGGTGGTCATGGACACGCTCTGGTTTCGATATCCTCTCGTGGCCAAATGGGAAACACGTGTGATGGAAGCTCTCGTCGAATGTAAAGTTATGGATGTCTATGTGGCGGGTTTGTTAATGTCGTTGAAAAGAATGGCTCCCGAGCAAATGAACGTTTATTTGGATCCCGAACCGAATAAATTGAAATATCCCTGCAAAATGTGCCACCGAAAAAGTTGTGCCATCACAAAAGCCTACTTGTTGTGGAGACGATTGACTAAACGAGAAGCTTGCAATTTGGTGCATGGTGATTCGTAAAGAATAAAAAAGTAACAAGAAAAAAAAATTTGTGTGTGATTCTATTTCTAAATGTAAAAGAAACAACCGCCAAAACTGATCTATACAAGTAAAAAAAAAAAAATTTTTTTTTTTTTTTTTTAAGGATACATTTTAAAAGTGGAAAGCTTGATGCAAGTTGCAAGTTTTCGTGGAGACACTTTGTGCCTCCATCTCGTCTCAGAATATACTCAACAAAGTTTTTATTGTTGGCTTTGGCTTGGCATTCCAATTTTTATTTTCAAGCGCATCATGTCTTCTGATCGCTGGTACCAGAAGCTATGGAAATCTTTTACGAGCCTGTTTCGAGTTGGAGAACAGGAGCCATTCCCAAATGTTGATATGAGCGATTGTATGGAAGGTAAACCCTTGTCTGACACATCCCTTCAAGACTGTTTATTCAACCCTCCACTGTCCATCAACCCTCTAGAAAAGCCTTTGCCCGTATATCCCAAGACCTGGCCTCTTGAACGCCTGAAAGGAAAACCCATCTTTCTGCAATTGCCTTGCGAAAACCAAATTATTTACGAACGTTATTGGAATAGAATGTCACTCAGTTGTATTCCTGAGGAGGAAGAATCTACTCGCTCTACAAAGGTCGACCTGAAAGATTCCAGGGACAACTCTAACCTGAAAGATTGCAGGGACAACTCTAACCTGAAAGATTGCAGGGACAACTCTAACCTGAAAGATTGCAGGGACAACTCTAACCTGAAAGATTCCAGGGACAACTCTAACCTGAAAGATTGCAGGGACAACTCTAACCTGAAAGATTGCAGGGACAACTCTAACCTGAAAGATTCCAGGGACAACTCTAACCTGAAAGATTCCAGGGACAACTCTAACCTGAAAGATTCCAGGGACAACTCTAAACTGAAAGATTCCAGGGACAACTCTAAACTGAAAGATTCCAGGGACAACTCTAAACTGAAAGATTCCAGGGACAACTCTAAACTGAAAGATTCCAGGGACAACTCTAACCTGAAAGATTCCAGGGACAACTCTAACCTGAAAGATTCCAGGGACAACTCTAACCTGAAAGATTCAGGGACAACTCTAACTGAAGATTCCAGGGACAACTCTAACCTGAAAGATTGCATGGGGTCGTCCAAAGAGGAACCAGAAAGTATTCTGGAGGCATACATACGTAAACGTAATGAGAGACTCGAATGTAAATTGAAAAACCCCGAGTGTGAGGGTTGCTCCACAGTATGGATTTCATAACGTGTTGTGAAAACCATTCATTTAACCAAAGCATTTGATACATGCAGAATAAAATTATTCTCTGTAATAAGAGCAATTGTGGAAAAAATTTCAAACATTCTGTCTGTGTCACAACAAGCAATCTAGGAAAAAAAAATTTTTTTTTTTTTTTTTTAAGAGAATAGTTTAAAAGCTTGGTGAGCTACTGGTTGACTCCATACCTCATCTCATGTCAAACTTTTGGCAAAAAGTTCATTATATGGCACCTTTAAACATGACAATGCTTGTGGACTTGGCCAGTGAGTTTTCTGAGGAATTGGAAGTTTTACGTTTACCATTAGAAAAAATACCCCTTTCGCAACGGCAGTTGCAGCTGTCCCAATGGATTCATTACATTTTAATGTCCAACAACATTCGAGTCAATATTAGACTAGCGGCCATTATACAAAAGAATGTGGACAAATTATCTCCTCCCAACAACATGGAAACGGAAGTGAAACAATGGCTGGATGCTTTGAAACCTCCCCTTGGAAAGATACACTTGGTCACGGAATCATACCTCCTCCTTTTATTTATGCTGCATTTACGCTTCTTGTACGAAAAGTTTCCCGTGAAAATGTTTGAAGTTAAATTTATTGCTCTGAAGGTGGCCGAATCTTTCATGGAAACCCTGGATGAATGCATGGAACGCTCCAGAAAACGTTTCTATTATTTTGCTATAGTGGGCATCTCGGCCATGGTGATGGGTGGATGTGTGTGCAAAATATTGAGCAACTGATGGAAATGGTCGGGCAGAGAGATTCGGTGTGACTCTACCAAATTTAATTTGACTGTCCATGCAATCTGATGCATGTAGAATGGTTCTCTGTAAAAGAGTTTAACAAAGAGATATGGTGAAATCATTAAAGTAAGAGACGCGATGAAATTCTTAAAGTAAGAGACACGTGAAATTCTTAAGTAAGAGACACGTTGAAATTCTTAAAGTAAGAGAACGTGAAATTCTTAAAGTAAGAGACCGTTGAAATTCTTAAAGTAAGAGACACGTTGAAATAAAAAAAAAAAAAAAGAACGTGAAATTCTTAAAGTAAGAGACACGTTGAAATTCTTAAAGTAAGAGACACGTTGAAATTCTTAAAGTAAGAGACACGTTGAAATTCTTAAAGTAAGAGACACGTTGAAATTCTTAAAGTAAGAGACACGTTGAAATTCTTAAAGTAAGAGACACGTTGAAATTCTTAAAGTAAGAGACACGTTGAAATTCTTAAAGTAAGAGACACGTTGAAATTCTTAAAGTAAGAGACACGTTGAAATTCTTAAAGTAAGAGACACGTTGAAATTCTTAAAGTAAGAGACACGTTGAAATTCTTAAAGTAAGAGACACGTTGAAATTCTTAAAGTAAGAGACACGTTGAAATCATTAAAGAGAATAAACACGTTTATGAAATATTGTAAATGTAAAAGTAAAGAGAAATAACATTTGTGTGTGAACCTATTTGTAAATGAAAAAGTAAATGAACAGTCTATCCTGTTCTCTACAAGTAAAAAAAAAAAAAAAATTTTTTTTTTTTTTTGTAGTTGCTGTATAAAGGTTTGATCGTTCCTTTAACTTTTCATTACAGCTTCAGTTGACTAGATGTCACTAGGTAAAGTTGCAAGTCTTTTGGTACAATACATTATAAAGTTTGCAGATTTATAGCTACCAATTATTACAGTTTCAGCTGACTCTGATTCTGTAGAGATGATTCCTATTTTAAAGAGGTTAAACTATTCCCTTTACCGGATTGAGCTACCTAGAAAAATATTTCCAGCCTTTGTGGAAAAGTACGTTTTAAATCTACCTGTTGGGACTCGATTCGAATTGCAGGGTCGTGATTGGAACGATCGGATCGTGCGGATCGAGTTTGTGCGGACCGAAACTGGATTTCTATATCAGGGAGAAGCTAGCAACGAAGGAGGTCAGGCATTCATGTCCCATTATGTCTTGGATGAAGGCATCATAACACCCGATTCATGGCTGGATTTGGTGATTTACCCATGTATTCGTCCATTTTACTATATGAAAATTCATCTTGCCCAAGCGAGTGTACGCATTTGGACCTCGCGGGATCCAGCCGAGAGATGGATTAACGAGGAATCCTTTTCGACTGTGGCTTTTCTGGAAATGAACCGTACACGCTATTCCGACGCTATTCCCGCTCCGAGGGAAAAGGGTTTTGACTTCATTGATGGACTTGCCACCTGTTTTAAATGAGAGGACTGAGGAAAGTCTGAACCAACGCGTAGAGTACAGGGATAAAAATAACAAGGTCTGGTTGACAGTAACACCGATAACTGAAAAGTTTAAGCTTTAAAACCTGCAACTGTGGAGTTTTTGGAAAATTGTGTGTGCTGCTCGAACATGGGCGAGGAAACCGAGTTTCCTTGTATGGCATGGACTGTAAAAGAAATACCCGTTTGCATTTTACAGCTATTCCCATAAGCACATGTTAAACCACTTTTGTCTGTGGTACTCTTGAAAAAGAAATTGAAATCGACAACGTGTCAGAATTAAAAAAAAAAATTTTTTTTTTTTTTTTTTTTTTTGACAGACTTAAATTCTTGATATGCTTCAAAGTTTACTAGAGTGCCTCAAGATTACTTGACCTGCTCGTAAGTTTTGACTTTCTCGTAAGTGTACTAGTTGCTCATAAGATTGAGTTTATAAATTTACTAAAGTTTAACTTAAGATAACGTGAGCCACTCGTAAGATTACTTCAGTTGTTTCTAAGATTACTTGACCTGCTAGTAAGATTACCAGAGTTGTCTGCAACATTACACTTTGACACTCATCATGCATCCCTTGTATCGTTTGGACAGTCATTATTTGCTCATCATTCATCGATGGGTGTATCGCAACTTCGTAGAGAGTTACATTTTAAATGTTCCTGTAGGAACGGAATTGCTCGTCAATGGACGCAAGGACCATTATTTGACCAATCGTTTTGTACGAACTGAAGAAGGTTTTTTGTATGATCCCATGGTGCATGCGCACGAGTGCAATCGGTTTGTCTCTGCCTATGTGTCCAATCCAACGGGATGGATCCTGACACCAGAGGCTATGGGGACTTTAATTTTGGATGGATTTGATACGAAACCTCCCACTTTATATGTGTATACGGAGCAGGTGAAGCTCCTCATTTGGACGGATCATATGGTATGGACGGTGGGGAAACGGCCGCATCCGGATTGGAAATTGTGGGATATATCCAATGGAAGTGGTGCGAAATCACAACCTGAAGGAAAAAGAGTCTACAAAAGTTTTCATGAATTTTTGGGGCAAGTCGATTGAATCTGGGAATAGATTATTTGGTTGGAAGAAATTTTTG
>BMAO01011172.1:0-19488 GCA_019973975.1 Trichonephila clavata | reverse complement strand
GCGTTTAAGGGGTCTAAGGGGTGTTAAAAATTTTTTTTTTCGAATTT
Source organism: Trichonephila clavata (assembly GCA_019973975.1). Taxonomy (NCBI): domain Eukaryota; kingdom Metazoa; phylum Arthropoda; class Arachnida; order Araneae; family Nephilidae; genus Trichonephila; species Trichonephila clavata. The sequence goes on along the minus strand of BMAO01011172.1, from coordinate 19,441 downwards.
TCGAAAAAATATATCTTGTTTTCATTTTTTCTGAACATTTTGATACTAACACGTGACAATACTCTAAAAACTTCGAAAGTTATTCAAAAATTGCAAAACAGCATTTAGTCATAACAACTTTTAAATGGACACATGCCACGCCCATTTATTTTTTAAATTCTGCATACCATTTATTTTTTTGTTTTTAATAAGCCTCATGAAATATTTTAAGCGCTTGAGTTGATCAGAAGGAAGCCTGCAACTCAACACATTCATTCTGCTGTGTTTTGATTTCTTGTGTTTACTTTAGTACACGTTTTTTTAAAACGCTTATCTAAAGCGAAGATTTTGTTGTTTTATTTTGAAAAAATCGTTGGGCAATGTGCCCCAGGAAAAGATTAAAGGAAATAAATATTTAAAGGTAAGTGACTCACATGTTCAGATATTAAAACATACGAAGAAGTGTGTAGAAATGAAAAGTACAAGTAGTGTGCCGAAATGAAAAATGCTTCTAGTAAAAAACTTTCAGGGATTCTGACTCATTAAAGTCAATTTGTTAAGGTAAGTGAAAACTTCAAAGGAATATCGTATTTTTTTATTTTATTTAAACCTTTTAGCTCTATTTTGTCAGTATCATGCTGTTTAAATGTCATAACCATTAACAATTAATGAAAAATCCACTCGTGGTTTATGTTCGAATTTTGAAATACATTGTAAAAAATGTGGGAGCATTTGTACTTTTTCAAGCTGTGAAAACATTGGAGATAAAAATAATGCTCCAGAAATTAACAGAAGATCTATTTTAGCAATGGGATGCATAGGTCAAGGTTTAGAGTCATTAAAAACCTTTTGTTCTGTAATGAGTCTTCCTAATCCTGTTGAACAAAAATCATATGATGTTATTAATAATAAACTTTCACTTGTTATGAAGGAAGTCGCCGAAGAAAGCATGAACAGGGCAGCTGTCGAAGAAAATTCTTCGTTACCTGATAACATTTTAACGGTAAGTGGTGATGGGACCTGGAGACGAGAGGACATTCATCGTTGATTGGAGTATGTACTCTAATAGGGAGCGAACAGGTAAGGTTTTGGATCGGAAGTGTTGTCCTCATTTTGCAAATGAAGCGACAGTTATAAAGGGGTAAAGTTTGGTATCAAGTACAATAAATTGCAAGAGGGCATAAGATTTCATGTAGAAAAAATTATTCTGGCTCTGCTGGTAAGATGGAGGTTGACGGGATGTTGAGGATTTTAATCGATCAGAAAAGCTTCACGACCTGAATATTCGAACTACATAGTAGATGGCGACACAAAAACATCAATGCCTTTCTGAAAAAATCCATACGGCTATGACCATCTTATTCAGAAATAGAATGTGTAGGCCATGTGCAAAAGAGAATGGGTACAAGACTTAGAAGCTTAAATTAGTATATGGTAAGAAGAATTATCTGATGGTAAAACTATAGGCGGTAAAGGTAGGTTAATGATAGTTTAATTGATAAGCTTGCGCATTACTATGGTAATGCTATTCGATGCAATTCTACTAGTGTAAGGAAATGCGGAAAGCCATTTGGGCTGTTCGGGGTCATTCTTGCAGCACGATGATGAACCGATGCACTGATTTTGTCCTACAAATCCAAATACATAGTGTAAGTATAATGCCGCAATTAATAATAATTTACAAAATTATAAACACAAACCCTCAGTTGCGAAAGCTGTTCGAGATGTAATTAAGCCTGTATTTGCAGACTTATCTCATCTGGCACTCCTGAAGAAATGCTTAGGAGGTAAGACACAGAATCCTAATGAAAGTTTAAATTCATTAATCTGGAAGTTTTGTCCGATGACGATTGATTCTATCCTTCAGATTGCAGAGATTGCTGCAAATCTAGCAACCAGCATTTTTAATGATGGAAATCAATACTTATTACTATTTTAGAGAAATTTGGCTTAAAAATTAACAAAATGTTTGTGTGTTCCTGGCTGAACGTGACAATCGTCGAATCTTTACGTCAAGAAAGAGGAGCTCAACGTCATCGTTTGAATCTCGCAGAGATTAAAAAATTAAAAAGAGTACAGAAATTGAGCTGTTTGGGCAACAGGAAGGCATATCCTATGATCCTGGAGCATTTTAGCATGTAAGTTTTAAAATTTATTTTCTCAAATTCAATTTAAAACTTTAAAGCCTTTTTTCTCAGTTTGTGTTTTTTTCACTTACGCGCATTGCGTTTCAAAAACTATCATACTTTGATGCATAAAACTTTACAGAATTATAAACTCTATCATAATCTTTAATCCTAGCTATTATAGTATTACATATTTGTAATTTTTTGAAAAATTTAAAAAAAATAAATTTTTGAAAAAAATTTTAAAATGTACTTTTTTTATTTTTTAAAAATATTATTTTTTATTCTTTTTTATCTAATCGCTACCATCTAATAAGGATATATTTGACTTTATAAATCAACTTATTGCTAGTAATTAGAATTATTATTTCAGAAAATATCATGCGCGTCGTAAAACTTACTATTTGTTTCTTACAAAAATTTTTCTTATATTTATGTGCTTATTATTTTAAAATTATGATTATATTTTAGACATTTTATACTTTTTTGAAGCTTTATTCCTTTATAAAAAATGTGTAAAAGAATCAAATTATTTCATTTTAACCTCAAAGAATTATTTCTAGTCGAAATTGTTCATATTTTGTGCTCTCGAAACATTTTTAACACCCTGAGACCCCTTAACAAAAAATGAAATTTTTTTAAAATAATCAATTGAATAATAATATCAATGGAATAATATCTGATTCCTATGTAGCCTAACCACAGAATAATTTACTAATTTAATAAATTTACAGAGCTTTCCAGATATTAAATGGATTTCAGAGCATAATTATCAGCCATTATCGTATTTTGTTCTCATGTATACAACATAATAAAAAGAGATTTTTCGAATTCGTTGAGAAAAATATGCCAATTCATCAATTGTATTTTAAAACGGGAATTAAAAATTTAAAAATCATCTGAAGATTATCAATAATTTTATATGTCACTTAACCTGTATTACTAGACTTTTTAAGGTTCTTTCTGTGTGGTTATGGAAACAGATTATTGAAATTATTTCAAAGCAAGTCTGCGTTTATTAAGAAAGGTCTTTCCGCTTAGAACAGATTTGAGACAACTACAAAATATCATACAGGAGTGTTATTTATTCATATAAAAAGAACACAATTATTTAATTTTGTATTAAAATGCCTACTATTCGAGGAATACTTTGTTCCAATTGTAAGAGGTTTTTCTTTTCTTTCTTTTTTTTGCTTTCAAATGTTTCTTGATATTTAGAATTAATTTTCTTTATAGCACGTTTTCTAATTGTTTCTCTTTTATATAACTCTTTTATAAGTTTCAATTGTATGTAACGGAATCTTTGAAATTGATTTTTACCCACATTAAAATTCCGATTGATTCGAAATTTTGCACTTTTGTCAAGGACCTCATCAGATACAATACTTGCATAATTTTATTCTATTGTCCTGACCAGGGCATCATGCATAACAGTTTCCAGATCTGGCAACTAATTTCATAAACCACTTCCAGATTTGGCGAATATTTTCATAAATCTCTTCCAGATTTGGGGACTAATTCCAGATTTGGGGACTAATTCCAGATTTAGCGACTAAAAGATTAAGGTAAAGACTCGTGCATGTGAAAAAAATAATACATGCTCTAACTGCTAAGTATTTTTTTAATTTTTATAAAGTAATACGTTTAGAAGTGATGATACGAATTAATATTGTGGCAATACGTTTGAAATATGGTAATACGATGGGCACTTAATATTATATCGACAAGTTTTTAATAACACTCCTTCTTGTATGTCTGTCAGGGTGGAATTTTGTAATTGATTTTAAACCATAACTTCCCGATAGGATTATTGACTTGAAATTGCTACAATAGCTCAAAAGTGGATGACAATGCATGGGCATGTGAAAAAAGAAGGGGAGAAAATGAAAAGGAGGAATTTTATACTTTTTAGTCCGTTATAAGAACATGGTGCATTAATCATTTTTATAATTCGAACATTTTCTTCTTGATACGTTTTTATTAGTTTAAACTGCATCTATTGAGACGGAGTCTTTGAAACACGGAATCTTTGAAGACGAGACTCATCCGAGGCACCGTAAGCGGAGAGAATAAATATCTTTCAGATCCGTTAATTAATTTCCATTGAACAAAAAAAACTAATTTCAGCAGCCAAGTAATTCAGGTTCCAAATATTTTTCTCAAAGATAGATTCAACAATGAATAAATGATAGTAGTTTAAAATCTAAAAAAATGCAGCTTTTATTTTAGATATAACAGAAAAAGGAAAAGAAAATTATAGTTTTAAAAAACTAAAGAAAATCACTCTTTGTACTGAATCTAACTAAAAAAAGTAAAAAAAATAAGAATAAAATGACTAACGAGAAAATTAATGTTATTGTTTAAAAATGTTAGGAGCTTTGTGCTACATTTTTACACTAACTCTGAATTTCGGAATAAAAGTAAGTAATTAAAACAATTGATATATAGATCACTCCACGCTTTTTTACCCGATAACATTTTTTTGTTTTTTTTTTATTCTTATATTAATAATATTATTTTTTTAACTTTTTGTTCGATTCAGAAAAAAGCGTGTTATTTAGTTTTTTAAAGCATATTGTTGATTTTATTATGAGAAATAAAAAAGACGCATTCTTACATTACGGGATATATTTTTAATGGTTTCTGTGCTAAACCCTTTATGAATCTTTGAGTTTTTTATTTCATAAACATTACTTATCAAAAGATTCTTTGACAATAGCAGAATCAGGTAACACTTTTTACATCATTTTGATCACAACAGTAGTAGTAGCAGGTCCCCAGTACGTAGCCAATAGAAAGGCTCCATTTTCCCGTGTGACCCCTCTCCCCTCCCCCCACACAAAGTCATCGTCCAATAGGAGGGCTCCATTTTCCGCCATCGAGGTTGGCCCTCCCCCATGCGCTTATCAAGGCTCCATTTCCCCGTGGCTCCTCCCCCCTCCCCCACACAAAGTCATCGTCCAATAGGAGGGATCTTTTACATGCCATTACGATTTTGCATCATGGAAATCCTCTGACTTAGACAAGCAACAAACAGACAACGATACTTTCTACGATTATCTGTATTCAGTCTTGTCAGAACAGGGAATGACTTGAATGTGAGTCATTATGGAGTTGAGGATACTCAGCTTTGGAATAGGGTGTGAGCGTAAAGTGGAGTTGTATACGACTGCTTAAAATATTCTGATTGGTTGTAAATAGGACGAGCGAGCACTGTGAGTGGCTGAAACAAAGTATGACGACAAAGTTCGTAAAATATTTCATTCTCTGCTTGAACGTTCTTCACTGAAGTTACTTGTTTTTTCCGACAAATTTTTTTTCTTCTTCTACGAGAACATGTTTTCATGTTGGTGAATCTAGTAGGAAACGCAAATGTGTTCCATTGAACAACAATGTGAAGAAAGTTTGCTTCAATGAAAAAGTGGATATTTGTGCTACACCCAGTAACTCCAAAGAATTTACAATGACCAACTTTCCGGACCATATGTTTCAAATAGGAGAAATGATATTCATTTCGGTGAATACATTTCAAAAACATACTCGGGTGCATATTCATGTTTATGCAGCAGACGATAGGGGTATTTTACACCCTACTAAAAGCGGAGTGTCTCTGAAACCTGAAGTGTGGAGTGCTTTACACAGTAAACTTTCCTGTTTTCGTCCTCGTGAAGACTTCGAGAGTGCTTCATTATTAAAAAAGACGTTTGTGTTTTAACCATTCCGATAAAGATAATGTATCCGTGAGTATCCAAAGAATATTCCAGAGTAAAGATTCGTCTTTTCAATTCGTTCCAGAAAGAGTACTACTCAACGGCGATATTTAGACCAACTACATGATTCTTACGAACTAGTGCTCAAATGTGTGAAAAACAAACTGTTGACTTACACTCTTTCTGAATATGTCATGGCTGAAGTAGATCGTCTTCCTGAAATTGATTCATTTTATTACGATGTAGATAGTCCACATGGCCTTCACGAACTGTTCGAGTCTCTATGTAAGTGTTTAACAAAATATGTTTCTAATACTATTTCTTTATTTGTTAAACTGGATTGTGTTGTATGTCAAGATGATATTGTTTTACCAGAAATACACGAATGTATGAATGTAGGCAAACGAGATTGTTTTGATGTGTATTTTGAACGGCATTGTATAATATTGACTGCAGGCTTTAGCTGTCGATTTTGTGAGCTTAAATAAAAATCGTCCGTACATAAAGTTTTTCAGAGATGATATGTTTGATTTAATGGAGATTGAAAATGTTTTTAAAAAAGTAGAGGACATGTATGTAAAGGATTATGCACTGGATTTATTACCTTCTTTAGAATTTTTAGACTGATTTACCTGGTTCAATAAAAATTATTTTATTTATTCTAGTGTGTGTGTCTGATTTATATATATATATTTTTATTTTTGGGGGGTATATAAGTATTTGAATTCTCATTTTATTTTATTGTTTGTTCGTATCGGATGAGGAGAATACATAACGAAAGTTGGAGGGAAAATATCACGGATAGTAATGTCTATCGAGCCATATACAGAAATCCCGAAAGTCCTGCAAGTTTTGGAGGCATTAATGCTTTACAGAGCTTTAGATAATCGCGTTTAAGACTAAAGATATAAAACAGTGGTTAGAAACAAAAGATTCTTACACTTTACACAAACCTGCAAGACGAAGATTTAAGCGGAATCGCGTACTAGTAGGGGGATGGAAGAACAGTTTCAAGCAGATCTATTAGATTTGCAATCTCTAAGTCAGTACATAATGGTTATAGATATCTGTTAACATGCATTGACGTATTTTCAAAATATGCTTGGGCGATACCTTTGAGAGATAAAACGATAAGAGCATATTAAGGCTTCGAAAAGCTTTTCAGTAAACGAAGCATTTCCTTGCAAACAGACAAAGGAACAGAATTCAAAAATAAAACTGTACAAAACTATTTTAAGAAAATGAACGTCCATTTTTTTACAACTAATAATGAAACAAAAGCCAGCATTGTCGAACGTTTCCATAGAACCTTGATGTCTAAAATGACGAAATATTTTACAGAAATAACACTTGAAAGTATATAAATGTGATTGAGAAACTTATATCGAGTTACAACCACACATGGCATCGAATCATTAAAATGGAGCCTTTCAACGTAAATGTTGATAACCAAGGAAAAGTATCGCAAAACTTATATAGCGACATTAGTGGCACTAAAGTCAAACAACCCGTTTTTAAAATAAATGATAAAGTTCGCATCAGTAAGTGGAAAGGGAGATTTGATAAAGGTTACGAAAATAATTGGTCCATGGAAATATTTATTATTTACAAAATTCTTCCCAGAAATCCTTCGTTTACATGCTCAAAGATCTTAAAGGAGAAATTATCGAAGGACATTTTATGAAAAGGAAATACAAAAGGTTACAGAATCTGGTTATTTTCCAGTTGAAAAAGTCTTAAAGAAAAGGAAAAGAAAAAGAAATATAGAGTATTTTGTGAAATTCCTCGGATATCTGGAAAAATTTAATGCGTGGGTCAGTGATGTTAAAATGCTATAAATACTCTGTACGAACTCTGTATCTTTCAGTAACAAAAACATGTCCTTCTATGTAACATTGCCATCCGATAGTTCTCTACATTATTTTCCAAACAATAAAATTTCAAGTTTCATCACGCAGCTGCCTACACCCATTCTGTTAGAAGGAGAATGGGAAGTTGGACTAGCTGAAATAATTTATCTACATACTTGGTATAATATAAATGAAAAAAAATAATATTTTCGGGTTTGATTTAGGAGATGGGAAATTAATTACAAGAAAGTTTCCACCCGGTTATTATGATTCAATTCCCGATATTTTACGTTCAATGACATTGCCTTCACACGAAGGCAAAATTTCATTCAAATTCAATGCTAATAATAAACGAGTAAAAATAAAAACTCAAACGATGCGAGAGTAGTTCTGGAAGAAGGATTATGCGATGTGTTAGGATTTCCTTCTAAAGTCGTAAAAGGTATGAAGAAAGTGCTTTTGTAGCTGATGCACAGGCAGCATTTCCAGTATTTTATGTATACAGTGATATTGTCAACCGGTGGTGGTAGGACAAGTCGAAGCTCCTCTTTTAGAGTCGTCAGAATTTTCGGAGATGATGGAGATGCTGTGAGTGCTCAATACGATAGACCACACTATGTTCCCGTTATACGACAATCTTTCCACACGATTGAAATCGAAATTCGTCTTAATTCAGATGCTCTGTTACCTTTCGAAAGAGGTAAGGTGATAGTTGTTCTGCATTTCCGTTTACGGCAGATACTATAAACACGCAGCACATCAAAGAATAAATTCATTCACATAAAGTTAAAAAATGAGTCACATCATGAAAGTACCTTACGTGTGTTGTACAAAAAAATTGAAGACCATTATGCGAATCATATCGGGTCTGGAGTTCCCTATTATGAAGGTGTATCGTTTCAGAAAGGTTATGGATTAGGAGGAATTTTTCGTCAATTACTTAGAGCCGCATTGCCTTTCTTAGTCAAGGGAGGAAAGCTGTAGGAAAGGAAGCTTTGAGGACGGATACGAGAGTGGTCAGCGATGTATTGTCCGGAGAATATTTCAAAATCGCTGCGAGAAAACGAAGTGAAGAAGCTGGTAGAGGTATGGCTCGCAAAGCTATCGAACATGTGCAATCGATGATTGGACGAGGAAAAATAAAAGGAAGCGAAAGAAACAGAAGAAAGTCATTTCGAAGAAAGCAAGAAAGGTAAAAGGACGAGATATATTTGATCCATAATGGCATTTATTTTAAAAGGATCCCCCGAATGTGTCAAATCAGAGTTAAAACTTTTTCACTTGCCTGTTACCCAAACAGCCATAGAAAGAGGTCAGTGGGAGGAATTTCATCCATTGTCTAATGTATTCGATGGCGGTCCAGTTAAATTTCACATCTCTGGAAGTGGTGAAGAATATCTCGACTTGAGTCAAACGCAACTTTACTTAAAAGCAAAAATTGTGAAATCAGATGGTTCCCCAATAGAAAAAGCAGCAGAGATTGGTCCGTTAATCTATTTCTACATTCTCTTTTTTTCGCAAGTGGAAATTAACGAACGCCTGGTTTCCAATTCTAGCAACACTTACCCTTACAGATCATACATTGAGATTTTACTGAATCATGGATTCGATAGTAAAACTTCCCAACTGACATGTGAAATGTTTTATAAAGATAATGAAGAAGGGTTAAAGATACGATCTGCTTTTTTGCATCGAGTGTTTCTGTAGACATGATTGGACCTTACTCTGTGATTTATTTCATCAAGAGAGATTGTTGTTAAATTTAGTGGATTTGAAGATCAAATTGATTCGAAGTAAAACAGAATTTTGTCTTCATGGAAAAAAAGGGTATAAAGTTACTCTTGAGAAAATTACCTTATTAGTAAGAAAAGTACACGTTAGTCCCGGAGTTGTAATGGTCACATGAAGGCCTTAGAAAAAGAAACTGCAAAATACCCAATTAATCGAGTTCTATGTAAAGTATACTCCATTCCCCAAGGAAGTATGTCATTTGTACAAGATAATACTTTTATTGGTCAAATGCCTAAGAGAATTGTTGTGGGATGTGTCGATAACGATTCCTTTCACGGGACATTCGATAAATCTACTTTCGATTTTAAGCATTACGACATCAACTTCATGGGTGTGTATGTAGACGGTCAACTAACTCCACATAATCCCCTGGATTTGAATTTTTCCCAAAATAATTACATCAAGGGTATCATTGTTTATTCAGTGGAACGGAAAAATTAGGCCAAGATCAAGGTCTTTTTATATCGAGGGAGGAGTATATAAATGGAAACACGTTATTTGCTTTTAATTTGTCTCCCGATCTATGCAATGGAGATCACTTGAATTTGATCAAGCATAGAATAGAAATAAAATTTAGTAAAGCACTCAGTCAAACGATATGCGTTGTTATTTTTTTCTGAATTCGATAACATAATAGAGATAAACAAGGCGAGAAATATTTTATACGACTTAGGAAACTGATATGGATGGAAATCAGATACACAATTTATTCTATCCCATGACCCTGTTACCGCACCTTTTTTTCCGAGGAGTTTACGCATCAGACACTATACCTACTTTAAAGAAAAAATTTACAATTGTGGTGAATCTGGATGCCTCTTCTCAACCTGGATCCCATTGGCTGGCTTTCTATCATGAAAACAACTGTATAGAGTTTTTCGACTCTTACGGATATCCACCGGAATATTATGGAGAAGGTTTTCGAGACTTTGTTTCAAAATTTTCTAGTCTCCTGGAATTCCATTCCATTTCAAAGTCCCACTTCCAATGTATGTGGAGTGTATTGTATTTATTTTATTTTTAAGTGAAGTCAAGGGAATTCTATGTATTCAATTACAAACACTTTGCTTCACTGTCAAAAGAAAGATTTTCGAATGTTTCAGTTGTAAAAAGCGTTATGGTGTATGAATGATTTTTAGACAATAAAATTTTTGAATTGTATTCAGTGGTTTTCCCCTTCTTATTTAGTATAAATATACTTTTTCCATCACGTTTCCTTTTAGTAATAATGGAAACGTTAAAGTTAAAACATCCATTTACGATGATCGTGGCAGGGTCCACGGGGTGCGGAAAAACGCAACTAATTAAAAGTTAATAGATTTTAAAATGATTTACCCTTTTCCTTCTAACATAACATGGTGCTACGTGCTTATCAAGCTCTTTATAGGGAAATGAGAGGTATCGAATTTTATGAAGGACTACCCTCTGATATAAACAGTTTATCAATTGCTTTAATCGTAATTGACGATTTATGTCAGAACTTTCGGGGATACCAAATTAACGAAACTATTTACTAAGGGAAGTCACCATCGTAATTTAAGTGTTATTTTGTAGTACAAAATGTATTTTACAAGGAATACGAGATATTTCCTAAATGCTCAATATATGTTTTTGTTCAAAAATCCACGAGATAAATCTTAAGTTATGAATATTGGAAAACAGTTATATCCGGGTAAATCTAAATTCTTTAGAGAAGTATACGAGGATGCTACTTCGAAACCTTTCAGTTATCTTTTAATTGACCTTAAACCAGATACGAGGATTCAATGCGCTTGCGCAGCGGTCTTTTCCCTGGGGATACATTCTTCGTGTACCAGCCTCGATAACTAGTTACACAATGACTTCAGCTGTCATAGACTTCGAAGGATTTCAGCTTTCATCGGAACTTTTTATCGTAAAAGAATTGGCAGTATGTGCGGTCAACGACGACAGTTTTCGCGGAGGTGGCTATTCAAACCACCCATTCTTTTGATCAGTTACCTAAGCCAAAACAGTGCACTTATTCATGGTAACGAAGAATATTCATAAAATTAAATGGGAGAGCGGTGAATTACCTTATTTTTATTTCCGTTATGTGTTAGGTGTAATATTGGAAGTTTACTTACATTTATGTGAAGGGTTGCAGAAGAAAAAGTTCTTTCAATTTCTAACGGTTCTAAAGTTCTTACTCATATATTAAATTTAGACGATTTTGAATGGCCTAAAGTAAATGACTTGCCCTCTTCAGATGTGATGTGCCCTTTTTCTCACAAGAAGAACTTTAATCATTGTGCTGTTTACAAAGTTAGGGTTTATGGAAAATGTTTAGAAACTGTATAAATTCTGTTACACTCGACATGGTATGTCATTTTATTTCAGTATGTCAGCTTGTACACACGAGCATTTAGAACAATTAAAATCGATCGCTAAAACTAAAGCTAAGAGTGTCTTATTGAAGAAATGTTCGAGTAGTATAATTAAATCTTTATGTGAATGTGCTTTGAATGTTCTAAAAGGAAATGTACCTTTGACTAAAAATCAGAAGAATCGTTTATCTCCCTACAAAAACAGTTTGAGGAAACTTTCTGATAGGAAAGTGCCTTTATATAAGAAGAGAAAACTTTTGGTTCAGAGAGGTGACGGATTTCTCTCTATATTATTACCAGCGGCCATTTCTTTGATTGGTTCTCTTATTCATGGAGTTCAGTAAGAAAATGATTTTAGTGCCCGAAGATCGAGTTGAAATATTTGACAAATTATCATATTTAGACAAGCAAATGCAAGACATTTTTCGAAATAAAACTATCTTAGAGAGTGAAAAAGCAAGCCAATATTTACAAGTTCTTCAAAAATTTGTAAAAATTCATCATCTTCAACGAGAAGTGATAGAAGAAACAGTGGAAAAGAAAGAGCCAGTACTCGAAGATGAAAACAATATATCTAGAAAAATTCTAAACTCCGCTCCGATTAGATACCAACAAACTGCAAAAAACATTCTAGATTTCTTAAAATATAAGCATTCAATCATATCTTGGACTCCTGAGGGAGAAATTATCTATAAAAGTGAACGGTTACCTGTACTAACATTGTGTCGCTAATAACAGATTTGCTTCGTAACAGAAAAAACTCTCCAAAAGGATCTACAGAATTTCATGCAGCCTTGCGAGAAATAAACATTCCTAAAAATTTCATTGTGAATATGAAAATATTTAAACCTGAAAAGATAGTTTAAAGCAGTGTGCGAAAATGTATGTACGCAAAGAAAAATGCTTCGATTTCTTATTGATGTATTTATTTCTTTCCTAATAAAAAGTTAATTTGTATTAAATAAAATTTGTTTCAGATCTTTTTTCCCCCAACATAAGATAAAAAAAGAAGCCTTTTCATAAGATATAATTTTTTTATTTGACTACAAAAAATATATTTATATACAAAAAAAAATATTATTTTCTCTATAAGTTTTATGTAAACATATTATTTTCTCTACAAATTTTATGTAACGTTAAATATACATATATACATTATACATACATTTTTTTTAAAAGTATTATTTTCTCTTATTTTTTTTTTATTTTTTCTATAAATTTTATGTAATTATATATTATTTTCTATATAAATTTTATGTAATTATATATTATTTTCTATATAAATTTTATGTAATTATATATTATTTCCTCTATAATTTTTATGTAACATTATATATACATTATATACATACATTTTTTTAAATATTATTTTCTCTATAAACTTTATGTAAAAATATATTATTTTCTCTATAATTTTTATGTAAATATATTATTTTTTCTATAAATTTTTAGGAACTGTATATATACATTTGTAACTGCCGCTTACGTCATTACTTGGGGTAAGCCAAAAGTAATTAACAAAATCACGGGGTAAATTAATATATTTAATGGCATAAGATAACACAGTTACAAAGGACAGACACTTGGACAGTTACAAGACAAACATTTAGAGAAAATAGGTAAAGTTTACAAAGTCCAGGATTGGACAACAAAAATGGGGAACGCACTCTTGTCCAGATCCAAGCTCTCTCTGACGATACTACAGTGTTTCGTACAGTCACACTTCCGGTCCAAGCCCATATTGTAATGGTGGCACCTACATTTCGTCTTGGAACTATACCGTGCGTTACAGACTTCTGGTTTCGTTGACGTCTCGGCTCGGAAACAGGAGATACTCTTTTTCTTGGGTGTCCTCTTTTCCTTAGAGGAGCCACAAATCCAGTGTTTCTTTCCATTTGAGGCTCTTGGTAGTCCTTTAAGGGAAAAATATGATAGGTTCCAATGACTTGGTCAAGGTTGGCTGGGTCGGCAATCTCATATGTTACTGGTGATCTCAAGGTGAGAATGAGGTAAGGACCCTCTCTCTTGGGCATGAATTTCCTACTCCTGTTGTTACGGCTTATGAGATGAATGGTCACCCAAACTTTGTCACCAGGTTTATAATAATTTCTTCGTCGTCGTCGATCGAAGTTTTCCTTTTGATAATCCTGTTTCTGCTCAACTCTATCTTTGACATCCAAGATGGAATTGGCAAACCTTTTGAGGTATGGAGTGATTTCCGGTATAAAGTTATCATTATCAATAACTTGTCGAATATCATGCCTGATATCGTCTGATGTTCTCAACTGTCTTCCAAATTGTAGGTACGCAGCCGTGTGCCCTGTAGTGTCGCCTACTGAAGTATTCATTGCGAAACGAATTAGAGGTAACTTATCCTTCCAAGCCGAATGCTCCTCCCCCCCAGAATCGCTAGTCTAGGCTTCAAGTCACGATTTTTACGTACCGATGGGTTCGCTTGCGGGTGGTAGCCAGGGATGAGGTCTTGCGTAATATCTAGAAAGTCACAAGTTAGCTGCATGACAGCACTTATGAACTGTGGCCCGTTGTCACTTATTAGTCTTCGTAGAAGACCATATCTTAGGAATACTTCTTCGATTAGAGTTTTGGCACAATTTTCAGCAGTGGCTTCAGCAAGAGCAAAGAGTTCTACCCATTTGTACTTGTATCTTCAACAATAAAGATCCACTTCTTGCCAGTGGGAGTTTCCGGAAGAGGGCCAAAGACATCGATGGCCAGCGTCTCGATCCTTTAGGCGTAGGCGGTGTTTTTTAAGAGTCGTGCTGGTTGTTGGTTAATAGCGATTGCATTCAGGACAAGTCTTGATGTAATCTTAGATGAACTTTTTCATAAATCGGAAATAATATCTGGATGCAATCTTCTTGTAAGTGTTCTCTACACCATAATGACCGGCTGTCGGGGCATCGTGGTACTCTTGAAGGTTTCTTTCTCGTTCTTGTTTAGGAACTACAAGTTGAGCTTCTTCTTCTTCACTCTCAGGTGAATACCTATATAAGATACCCTGGTTCATTAAGTATCCACGACCGGTGTAGATGGCAAAGTTTTCATCTTTGTCCATGCTCTCCAAGCAATCAATAATTTTTCTCAGTTCTTCGTCCTCCAGCTGTCCCTTTCGAAAATCACTGGACTTCCTGGATGGCATGTCAACAGTGATGGCACACACATCAGAGGCTGCGCCTTCAGTGTACGATGGTCTTGAAGCATGTCAGCTACTACGTTAGCTTTTTCTGGGGTATAATCAATCTTCAGGTTGAAGGATTGAATTTTCAAGGCCCATCTTGCCAGACGTCCAGAAGGTGACTTTATACTTAACAGCCATTTGAGAGGTTGATGATCTGACGCGAGGAAGATTTGCTTATTTTCTACGAAGCCTCTAAACTTCTCTAAAGCCCATACTACCGCCAAGGCTTCCCGATCGGTTGTGGAGTAGTTTCGCTCTGCTGGGATCATCAGACGACTTGCATAATCGATGACATGTTCATCGGCGACACTTCCTTGGAGAAGGACTACTCCCAAGGCATAATTACTTGCGTCGGTGCGGATGGTGAAAGGTTTTGATCCGTCCGCTTGCTTCAGTATAGGAGAAGTCATCACGCGCATCTTCAACGTCTCAAAGGATTCTTGTTGCTCAGAACCCCAGTGCCACTCTACTTTCTTCTTAGTGAGGCTACTAAGCGGGCGTGCTATGTCAGCAAAATTAGGGACATATCGACGAAACCAAGAGCAGGTTTGTAGTAAAGATTAGACTTCTTTCGCATTGGTAGGGGCTGGAATTGTTTGAATAGCAGATATCTTCTCTTGATCCGCTTCAATTCCATCCTTCATTATCCAGAATCATAGATATTTCTCACGGTCACAGGCAAAGCGACATTTATCTCGGTTTGCATGAAGTTTAAAGATAGAGAGTCTTTCAAAAACTTTTTCGAGATCTTCCAGATGTTTGTCAAATGTTTCTGAAAGGACAATGATGTCATCTAGATAAGAAAGTGTGAAAACATTTTTCAAGCCACTTCGAAACTTGTCAATTAATCTTTGAAAGGTGGCCGGAGCATTCCGTAGGCCGAAGGGCATACGTAAATAGTGGTAAGTTCCAAAAGGACAAATGAAAGCAGTTTTGTCCTGGTCAACATCAGCAACCTTTACTTGATGTTAGCCTGATTGCAAATCAATTGTTGACATGTAGGATGTTGGTGTTGCTTCATTCCATAGATCATCCATTCGTGGTAAGGGGTAGGTATACACTTTCGTAACAGAGTTCAACTTCCTGTAGTCGAGACGTACTTTCCATTTGGTTTAGGAACAAGTACCACAGGTGCGGCGTAGGGAGACTCTCATTCTTCAATTATATTTTGCTTCAGCAGTTCTTCGATCTATTCCTTCAAAATCCCTTTCTTGATAGGATTCATCATGTAGGGAGACGTTGCTATTGGGGGGTTATCACCCGTGTCAATACGGTGCTCGATTAATGGTATGGGCTCTCCCCCTGGTTGGAAGCATATCTCATTTTTGTCCAGGAGTTTATTGAGTTTTATTGCCTGTTCTCGAGATAGATGTTTAGCTTCATCCTCTCGAAGGTCGAACGCACTGATGTTCAAATCTTTTAAAGACTTCTTGAAGAATTTGTACTGTTTCCGAGGATTTTCGGAAAAATGCCATTTTCCACCCTGGACGTCAAGAACGATTCCAGCTGCATTGAGGAAATCCAGTCCTAACAAAGTCTTATTCCCTTTTGCTTCAGGTAATACTAGAAATTATGTTGGAATAACTTTGCCTTCAATATACAGGTCGACGACTGTTCTCAGAGTTGTAATGGTCTGCCGAATTCCATCAGCCATCATAAAGGAAATCACCTTGTTCGTAAAGGTGATACCGTGCTCTTGTAGGAATTTAAATAGCTTCTCACCTGCAATGGTATGG
Organism: Trichonephila clavata; assembly: GCA_019973975.1. Lineage (NCBI taxonomy): Eukaryota > Metazoa > Arthropoda > Arachnida > Araneae > Nephilidae > Trichonephila > Trichonephila clavata. The sequence continues at coordinate 2,705 of BMAO01011172.1, read as the reverse complement.
GAAGCACCAGTATCAGCACATACAGCAATCTTTTCACCAAAAATTTTGAGAACAATCACACTTGAGGGATACAAGTCTGAGTTCAAGTTGAATAACGTCATACAGTTCACTTCTGTTTCCATTTCATTTGTTCTCGTGCAGGTAGGCTCTTTGATTTGACGACTCCAGGAGTCCCACATCCATAACATGGTATGGGCTTTCTTCCTTCAGTTCTAGAACTTGGGAATATAGGCACTGTTCTAGAGGGTCCGGGGGAGTGGTTATCATGGTATCCTCCAACAGGTTGACTTTTCTTTATTGGAAAGGGTTTCCTGAATTCTTCTTTCTTCTTGAAAGTCTGATTTGGATTATTTTTCATTACAGGCCTTAGGCTGTCATATGCGACCAACTTCTCAGCCAATTCCAAAGGATCGTTCAAATCTGCCCAAATATCCAGAAAGTGTTCTTTGATATTTGCTGGAGTTTTTCTTTTTATTTGATCAGCAACTATTAGACTTTTAAGTTGATAAAACGTGGTTATCTTCAATTCTTTGATCCAACCTTCAAAATAAGAATTCAATTCGAAATAAAAGTCTCGCCATGTTGCATCCGAGTTTTTCTTCTGTTGGGGAAGTACTGCCTAAACTTATCCCCTGTAACTCGAAATCTTTTGAGAAGCATTCCTTTTACCTTTTCATAGTTTTGAGCATCATTTTCATCTTCTCTTGCGATGAGCTGAGCTATATCAGGTGGCAATGAGCCAATCAGGTACGCAGTCCAAGTTTTTTCAGGAATGTTCAAGAACTTCCGCTTGACGTTTGAAAATTGTCAAGTATAGATCCATTTCATCTTCTTTTGAGTTGAATCTCGGAATAATTCTATTTAACTCAAGCTTCGGGTTTTCTAACTGTTGACTTACAACAGGTGCTTGTGACAGCTTCTGCATTTCAAGTTGAATTCTCAACTTTTCCAGTTCGAATTCTCTTTCTTGTTGTTGGGCCACAGCCACAGATTTCTGTTTATCATCCAGTTCCACAGCTTTTTGTTTTTTTTTTGTTGTTGTACGTTCTTCTACAATGACGTTGAGCACATCTTTGACGAATTCCTCATCATATAAATCACTTTTGGTTATGAGATCTTTTAGTTCAATAATTTTGAGATTGTCCGACGGAGCCAGACCCAATTATGTTGCCAACATTCTTAAATCCTCTTTTCTGGACCTTCCCAAAAAAGCCATTTTTTGTCGTTTTTTAGTCTATTTCCAATTTAGCTAATTAATGTTCAATTAAAGTTGATGAATTAAATTTCATTCAAAACTATTAATTCTGAAATCTGGAAATATTATAGTCAAACAATACTTATGCAATCTGAAAAAATTTCTGTTACATATAAAAAAAATACTCTATACTATAATGTACACTAGCTGAATGACAATAAAATTCTCTAATTTCAAAATGTGATAATTAATTTACAAATCAATATTAATGATATTAAAATAAAACAAATTCTTCAATATCAGCTATCTTCTAAATTAGTACATCAAAACCAAAATAATAATATTTATAAAATATTCATTATTAATCAAAAGGAGTTTCAGCAGTTAACATGAAATGGATTTATAAAACAATTCAAATACGTTTAAATAGAAATACAATAGTACAAACTTGTTTACACTTAGTGGAAGTATTTAAAAATATTTTCCAAAAATTTTAAATAAAAACAGAAATGTAAATACTTTATCAATAACATACAAGGTTTCAAATGTTATATAGTAATACTTCGTAATCAATCATATACTTTCAAAAGAATTATTTTTATGTTAGGCATAAAAAAGAACAGAAAAAAAAAATTATTATAAGAATTGCAATAATTTCTTGATAACAAAACCATATACGTGTTATTAGCATAAAACTCTTAATTAGGAAGAAAATATGCACTTATAAATAATTAACCTTCAATTAGCTTTAATCAGATCAACCGATAGAATGAAAATTTCGTTTTCAAAAGATTAGGAAAACTGACAAATGAATATCAACTTTAAATTCAATTATGTTGTTTTCCTGTAACACACAATATATACTACGAATAATAATAATCTTATACACACACACAATAACAGAGCATGATTATTTAGAATAAACAACACTTATCTGTTAACAGGTTTTCTGGATGAAAATATTCATTCGCAGGTGCGAATCCTCTATTCTCGGGATGACAAACACTTCCACCCCTAAGGCTGTGGGAAAAAAGCGAGAGAGAGCTGGGGTCGGCCCCACGTTGGGCGCCAATTGTAACTGCCGCTTACGTCCTTACTTGGGGTAAGCCAAAGTAATTAATAGAATCTCGGGGTAAATTATTATATTTAATGACTTAAAATAACACAGTTACAAAGGACAGACACTTAGACAATTACAAGACAAACATTTAAGAAAATAAGTGAAAATAAGTAAAGTTTACATAGTCCAGGATTGGACATCAAATGGTGAACGCACGCTTGTCCAGATCCAAACTCTCTCTGACGGTACTACAGTGTTTCGTACAGTCACACTTCCGGTCAAGCCCATATTGTAATGGCGGCACCTACATTTCGGTCTTGGAACTATACCGTGCGTTACACATTTATTTATACATGTATAACATTTTTTTAAAAAAAGAAATAAAAAAGTAAGTATAAACAAAAGTTAAACATCATCATGGAACACAAAACAGTTTTTTTTTCTTTTTAT
>BMAO01011171.1:0-146525 GCA_019973975.1 Trichonephila clavata | reverse complement strand
CACACACACACACAACTGCTTAGTAAATATGAACGCCTCAGTAACGTATGCACCATCACACACACAGTAATGTGTCACATTCTTAAAGTGGAATCCTATATACATTATAAAACCATACAGCAGTATTATCAATGACCATTTATTGGAAACAATTTATTGAAATTTCACAAACTATTTCAAAATTTACATAGACAGCCTTTCATTAGAAGCTTTTATATCATTATGTACTTTATTATGAATGCAGTTTTTTAAGTCTCGAATAGAGAAGCAGTTTGAAACATTCAATTTGAATAATAGATTTGAAAAATATTCATTGTATTGACGTAGACAAGGGTAAGATTCGAGGGTTCAAAGTCCTCCTATCGACAAAAACATTTTTCATCTTTAGAACAGCAGCGCTCGCCTTCGGCGCTTTAGTCTACTCATTTTTAGAATATGAATTTAGGCAACGGAGTCCTAATAGGTGTTACTTAAATAAATAAGTTACTTTTTTTTATTTGTATCATGTGTAGTGAGAAATTTAAAATATTTTTAACCTTGCCTTTTTCAATGATACGGAAGTCCCATTTGATTTATTTAATTTTAAGTAAAATTAGTGAATTCTGAGAATAAAATTTTCAAAACAATTCAAATTCTATTTATATAATTAATGTACAAAAAATAAGTAAATAAAAACAAAAAAATAGGTAACGCTTTTAATGATTCTGAACAGAAATGGGGGGGGGGGGATCGAGAAGATCCAAACGTAAAATAGTAGTAAACGTGTTTAATGCAACTGAAGAAATAAATGTACTCCACATTGGTAAATAAAATAAGTTAAAAATCTTGAATAAACATTTCAAACCGCTTAAATTTATAAGATATGTTAAGTAAGCTAAGGTAAGGTATCCTTAACTGAATCATTACAAAAGAAATTAGAATATACAAATTTAAAAAATAAACTTTATATTGTAACACACTCTAGATGAAGCATATTTCATTTTGTATTCTGTAATAATTCATCAGTCCATTTTATTGCTGTGACACTGTGTAAATATTAAGAATACTTTAAATTTTTATTGAATAGGGAATTTGAAAAAAAAAATAAAGGAAAGCTTTTTTTAATATTTTATCCCAAACTCTCAATATTTTCAACTGTTAGTGAAAAATCTGGTTAAGGTGAAATTGTATTTGTATATACATGGATTTTTTACTTGTATAATGTAATCTTGTAAATAATTTTTTCGCATTAGTTTAAAAGAAAGTTTCTATAAACACACTTTTAACACATTAAATATTGCATGATATAAATCTGTGCTGTTTTTGTGTCAATTCAATTTGGCTACAAAACTAGAAATACAATAATAAAAAAAAGATTTTAAGAAATTTTTCTATTTTAAAATTGTTTGTATTTTACAATTTTTTTGAAAGAAAAGATTATAGTTAAAAATGTCTGACCTTTTTCAAATTTGCCAAAGCAATATTTTAATTTTTTATCATAAATGTTTTTTAATGTTTTGAAATAAAATGTCAGTAATAATCAACAAATTAATTAAAAAAAACATGAAAACGCATGAGTTTGCTCGCCCTAATTACCACTTAAATCTTCAAAAACTTTAAAGAAGCATTGATATTTTGATTTAGAGCAAGAAATTCAAATATGGTGGTTATTAATTTTGAAATACATTTTAAACTAGAAATTTAAACTCTCCATCCTACATTGAATACAACCGTATTTTAAAAATGTTAAATTCCCCTCTATCTAAGTTTGCGGTTATATATAACGAGTTCATGCATTATTGCTGGTTTCAATTCATTTGGGACATTTCAATATCTTCTGTCAAAAAATATGATTTAGATATATCTTCCACATTACAGTGAAGAATGCGTAAATATAATTGCGACAGTGGAAGAGAATGTCTGAAAATGTTTATGACCACCGTTTTCCACCTTGGAATCACCGTTACTTTATTATTAAGTGTACGTTAAGTAAGAAAATTAGCACTAACTATTACTCTAACTTTAGTAAAATGTAGTTCTACTTAGAACATTTAAATAGTAACTTGTTCTCAATAATGCACGAGAGAAGAAAACAGATTAACTTTGTAGCAAGCGAATGTTAATGAAAAATTAACATTTTAACTTAGAAATTATTTGTAATTAGGTACGAAAACATGCATTTTAAATACTTTAAAAGTCTAGATATTTTTTTCTCTATAATGTGATATAATATATCTTCATAAAAGTTCTCGGAAAAATTCCATCGAAAAAGCTTTGAAAATTTCTGGTGAATTGTTGAGAGTTACATTAACGTTGCTTTATCAAGCTGCACGAGGGTTATTGGTAATGTACTTCCTGATTCTGAACCATGATCACACACACACACACACACGCGCGCACACACACACACACACACACCGCGCGCACACACACACACACACACACACACACACACACACACAAGCGATGAAGACACCTGGCACCGGCTCTTCTAACTTCCACATCAGACTAATGGGAGGACGTTTGAGACTCGTCAAGTTTAACGTGCACAATGAGCCCCTTCTTTACGGCGGGTCTACATCGGTACTGGGCTCGAACTCATGACTTCGTGACTTTTAGTTACTTTGACCATTAAGCTACTGTAACCACGAATGAATTCTTGGTGAATTATCTAGTGGAAATAATTCTATCATATTCTATATGTAATTAGCTGTTAATATGTAAAGAAATATCTTGTAATACCTTCTATAAATAATAGTGCTTAATACATTGCTAATAGGATAATTAGAGAATGGAACACGTCATTATATAATATGTGAGTTTTAATAAAAAAAGAACTATTAGATAAGTGCCATGGACATATTAACGGAAAATTAAATTAAATCTATAACTATTTATTAACGTATATGTCAGATAAATATGCATTTAAATAATTGCAATAAATTAATTATAATTAATGGTTGTTAAATTCATTGCAATGAATTGTTGATGACGATATTTACCCATCTGCGCTGAATAAGCAATTAATAAAAGGTACATTAAGTCTATATCTAAATTTAAATAAATTGTTGTATTTATCGAGAGAGAACGAATAATCAATAATGAGTGTGAATTTTTTTCTTCCTTTATAATGTGAAGCTGATTTCGTACGTTTCGCGATTAAATAACGTTCTTATCTCACAAATTATTGCTTTTGTTTGATTTTTTAAGAAATTAAATAGATAGATGTTACATATCTGGGAAAAGCGTTTTTTGCAGATGAATTTTATCGATAGAGCTAGTAAATGCAATTTTTGTTTGAAAAAAAAATCAATAAGGAGTTTTTCTCTTCTGAGAAGAAGTAAACATCTAAGATTTTGTTAAGACAAGAAAGTATAGAAAAAAAATCCAAAGAAATTAAATGAATGGTAAATTAGAACGATAGTAAACATATATACTTTTAAAGTAAGGATTCTTTCTTATTTGTATACTATATTTAACTCTTATAATTACCAAAAATTTATTTAATTATATGAACTTTTAAATAAACAGTTTTTAATCCATTCATTTAATTTTTTTACATTTTAATTTTCCATAATAGCTTTTCTGTATTGCGTGATATGTAATTATGAAAACAAAGCGTGTTATTGATACACAGAATGGAAGCAGTTATTTGAATATAATGTAGAGAAATAAATACGGTAAATAAAAAAAAATATTAATTCATTTGATTTTTGTAAAAAAATAGCAAAATGGCAGATTAATATTAAAAATGGATTCATGTTGGGATCAATTTCTGTAATTTTTTAAACATTTTTTGAATTTTTATAAATTACTTCTAAAAATCTAATTAAATACAAAATAAGTTTAATTATCATAAAGAATAAATGTTTTGAAACGGAAAAAATAAGACTTTTAGCTGCACAAAATTAAGTCATATGCTTTATATTTAAAATATTAACTCCAAAAGCATGCACAAAATATAGAAATTTTGGTTTTGGAAAAATATATAGCTAAATATATTGAATTTAATTATTGATTTTTAAAAACAATTACTTATCCTTTAAAAATACATTTTGTCCAAAAGAATTTTTTTTCTAATTGGAGTTATTTAATATATTTATATACTTTCTGAGAAATAAATGGGGAAATATAGCATCCGATTTCTCCGAAGAAACTCAGCAGCTTTGAAAGAAACTGCGATTTATTACAATAAAAGAAGAAAAAAATGAACCTGTTTTTAACTATTTTTTAAATATTCAAATGACTCAGAATATACTTAACATACTTGAAAAATAATGAGCAGGGAATAAAGTAAAATTCACAGAATATATTATTAAAAAACCCATCTTTTTAAACATTTAAATGTATGGAAGTCGTATACAAGAGTAAATACTACTGCGTGTTAAATCTGAACTATTTAAACGGAAACAATGAAATGCTATTTAGGTGTGTTTTTTATATCTCTTTATTTGCGAAGCATAAGGATTAGTTTTATTATTTTCATAATTAACATTAACTTTGTCAAGTTTCGTCCAAGTAGTAGTGTTAAAGCTCCTATGGGAGTTATTATGTACAAAAAGTATTCCTATGAAAATCTCTAATATCCTATAATAAGAGGAAAAGCGAACCATCCTAGAAAGAAAGTCCCGAGGTTGGAATGAGTTTCTAAGTCCGTGTTGTTAAGCCTTAGAAGTAATAGCCACGAAATAGGGGTACTTTTTGAAAGAATAGCTCCAAGGTAAAATGTTATCTCATTAAAACTAGAAACGCGATTCCCTTTAAGTGACCGGATAACAATGAGAGCGTCATTTTTCTCAACCTTGTAATTTAAGGGAGCAGTCTGCATTCTCTAATTATATTGTTACACATTTTTATTTCTCGTTGAAAGGCTTATGAGATGCAGATAACTAGAGTTGGATATGCATATTGTGTTTATACTTTTGATTCTCATTCGAGCATTTGTTTTATTTCTTTAAATGAAAAATATTTGTTGTAATAGATGAATTAGATTTATTATTTAAATGAGGGATTGGGCAACATTGTGTGAGTGTTCTAGACTCTCATTCTTCGTTAATATTTCGAAATAAAGATAAGAAAAAGCTCACATATTCAAAAAACTTTTTTAAGCATAATAATTGCTTAGCCTAGAGATCATTACATTCTGATTTACTTGCCATTTTTGCTTGAAAAATCCTACTTTTCCCACATAAAATGTGTGTACCATATTTATTTTACTATAACTTCAAATAAACCTCTAACAATTTCTTAAAGTAAAAAAGCCGCATCTTTGTAAGTGATTAACTATTAAAAAGCAATAAGATCAAGATATGTGCATTTCAGTAGAACGGATTAATAATAAAATAAGGATATTATTTTAACTGATATAATGTATTGAATTTAATTCTTGCTGTTTGCCATATGAATTGTACAACTTCGTGAAAAGTGTATATTCTTATTTGAATTAGATTGAGTTCTGATACTGAACAAATATTTTACTGTTATTTGAATTAAATATGAATGCATGGCTATTATTTCTAATACCTTTTTAATTTTTGAATGTTTAATTTAAATAGAAAATTAAAGGGCGAATTTTTTTGATTAACAATAATACAAGGGGTGATCAAATGAAAAGGTACGAAACGACATAAAAATGAAACAGTTAAATATTTGCATATTCCGCCAAGGGAGAATGTAGCGAGACATCTCGGGATGCCATTGGAGACTCTGACTAGGATCGGATCATGCGCGGGTGCCCGCATGCACAGGAGAGAGCAAATGCTCTTATAAAAAGTGGCGTCCAAATGATGCGAGCACAGAATTACTCTAGCACAGAAAAAGCATTAACTCCGATGTGTACTGTGAGACACTCCGACGCCTACGCAGGTCCATCAAGAACAAAAGACCGGGGCTGCTCACGGAGGGTGTGGTTCTGCTCCATGATAACGCGCGTCCACACGTCTCCAGAGTCACACAAATGGAACTGGACAAGTTCCAATGGGAGACGTTGGACAATCCGTCCTACAGTCTGGACATGTCACCCTGCGTTTTCCATGTGTTTGGTCCACTGAAGAAACACCTGAAAGGAAAGCGCTTCAACTCGGACGACGTACTCAAGGACACTGTGAAGGACTGGGTCTTGTCACAGCCACAGGAATTCTGGGAACAAGGAATCCTGCGGCTTGTTCATCAGTGGGATCGTTGTGCTCAGGCCTATGGTGTATATTTTGAATAAAGTCTATATTTGTACCCACCGTGTCGTTTCGTACCTTTTCATTTGATCACCCCTTGTAAAAAGATACAATATGTTTCCATTTTTTAATCTGGATATATAATATCCGTACGGTGTGTAGTAAGAAGGAAATCACAATTTAAAAAAAGTGTAATGGTTTCATATTTTTATAGAAAAATATACATAATTCAGGAACATTAAAACTAATTGTAAAAATACACAAAAATATTTTTTAAAGTTAATTTCTCTATTATATGCTTTGCAATTGTTTTCATCTGTACTCGTTATATCTTTGAAATCTCATTGTAAAGGTTCCGTAATATACTATTTCTTTGATAGTTAGATATTTTTTTACTTACAAAATTAAGAAATACCTTTTCGTTTATAATAGGTTGGTTCTGCAAGCCTTTTTTTTTTCATTTACTGAATTAAAACGAAACAAAAGATGAATGTTACATCAGATACTTTTCTCTTAAATAAATACGTAGTTAAGTTATTAAAAAAATATGTTTGATTCTTGTGAAATACGACTTAACAATGTAATAAAACCATTTTTTCTGTTTTAAAAATAGTTATGAGATCAACACATGTTTTTCTAGTATTTTGGATTTTATTTAAAATATTTTACCATGTATAGCTTTATAAAATAAAATTATTTTTATATATGTTTTTCTGTATGACAAAGGAAAATAACGTAGTAAAAGTAAACTCTCCTAATTCGCGTGTGTTTTGCATATTTCTTCAATTTATAAAAGTCACACAAACACACACATTTTCCTACTTTTTTTTGAATTCTGGTTTTGTTTCTGTGTTATGGTATAAAATTTTTTGTAATTGTACTTGCTTTCTGAAAATTTTTTGCGAGATAAGTATTTTTAGAAATTAACTTTTTTCCACTATTTTTCTTTTCTTTTCTGCCAGGTAATATAGGTATGTACAGGGGAAGGTTAAATGGCCTTAAAGTTATAGCACTACAATCTTATTTCCTAAGCTTAAGAGTTTCTATTGTATAAATGTTGTCATTTGATTTTCATCTAGGCTGTCTTGTTTTATTTATATTTTTATTTTATCTTTAAATTATTTATGCGTTAATTTATAATATAGTTAATGGTTATATATTATAAGTGTGTATATAAAATTTCGTATGAAACTATGCGGAGTTAATTCATATAAGGAATCATTAGGGATTATTCGAAATACTTCTGTGTAACTTAATATCTACCATCAGTATTGCATAAAAAAAGTTAAGTGGCTTTTCGGTAATTTTAATTATTTGTTACACATTTCCTTGGGAGATTTTAACTTCACACTATATGCTATGTACTCTAAAATTCTGTAATGTTTATTGTGGAAAATTACGTGACAAAATCTTTTTTTCTTAAATTGAAACATACTCATTCCATTATTCAAACAAATTTAAAAGTATTCCTGTAGCTCATATCAGATCTTTTAAGGCATTACTTATTCTTTTTTGAATTAAAAATAATATTAGTATTTTACAAATAACTTATTATTTACAAAAATAAGATATTTTTTTAAAAATATATATTAATATCTAAAATAATGTTTTCGTTTGTTAGAATGATCTCATATCTGATTAAAGTTACAAAGAAATAAACATGATAAGAATAATATTCTGAACTTGTTTAGATAAATATTTTATACTTTCTTCAGATATATCAGATTTACATAGTAAACAGATTTCAATAATTTAAAGATTTATATGTTTTCATAAAACTTTCATATCATTATTAATTTTCTTCGAAAGAAACCAAAATATCTCCTAATAAAGGACTAAAATTGAAAACAAGATTACTTTTGACGACAATGCTGCTCAAATCAAATATATGTGTAGAATAAATGATGAATACTTGATATTTAATAGAAAGTGCAAAATAGTTAGAGAAAAGTAAATGTTTACTATGTCTAACCGGAAAGTGTATTTAAGGCAAAGTCTAAAGTTATTTTTTTTTAAGTATCGATGGCAATGGAAGATAATCTGATTGATAATACATAAATACTTAGTAAAAATTAACAGTTTTTTTTAATTTCTTAAATTAAGCCAGAAATTAAGCGATATTATTTTCTCTAATACTTAATGGTAAAAAGAGAAATTCAGTTATATCTTTTTCATAAAATGTCTTTCCCCGGGAAAATAACCTATGAATTTAAAATGGCTTCTAAAATACAAATCTAACTATTAAAACAATGAATGTTAACTAACACTTTAACTGTACACCTATGGAAAATAAATAAAAAAAAACTCTCACTTTCTGCTTTGCACTATATATATATTCAGGGTGATTTGCTACCAGACTGACAAACTTGAAGGGCGTGTAGGGGGTACAGATATGACCTGAAATCACATAGAAATATAGAGTCGGACATGAAAGGAAGCTTCAAATATATTTCCATTACTAGTTCTCTTAAGAGTAGTTGAAATGAAACTGAATCAGGCTTTTCTGGCGTTATTGGAAACCATAAAAGGGTAAATTCTCGTGTAGAAGAAAAAAGTTATATTCCATATTATGCATTTGAAATGGTCATTATTTAAGCTAACGGTATTTTAATACTTTGAGATAAATCCCAACAATAAATTATTTAATAATGCTCATTTGTAGGTGATTTATATGATCTATATCACTTTTCTGCCAGAATTTTCTTTTTGCTTTGTATAAGACGATGAATGATTTAAATTATGTTTCTCACAGTAAGAAATTGTGAATTAACATAGTTTTCTTTACAAAGATATTAAGCAATTGTTTAAGTGTGAGACATTTATTCAATTAAAAACTATGTTGATAAACATGTACTTTTTATTCAGAAATATTTTAAAACGTTAGCACTTATTTCACTTTTAATCAATTAATTTAAATAAACAAAGTAAAATAATCTATTTTAAAATTATTAATTTATCAGTAATTTAGATAATGCCACATTTTTTCATAATTGCTTCATCTTTTTATTTGTCACTTTACTAAAAAATTTACTTAAGACATCATAATAATTAAATCACTTTGTTTTGTTGTCTTGTTATTATAAAGAAAAAAATCTCACTATCTACGGTTTTTAAATTTAATTAATTATTTGAAAATGTAAAAAAGTAATTTAATTATTGTAATATCTCATTTGTTAAAACCTTTTTTATTTACATTGATATATGAAACTTTTTTTAATTAACCACTAAGATCTCAATTCTCAAAAAATTACAAAATCTATTTACTGAATACTTATTGAACATCAAGCAGCCTATGCTTGAATTTCGAGTGAATAACTTTTGTACTGTATATTTTGTAGTAAGTTTGAATTACATTGAGCATGCTACGAAAAAATTTTAAGCACCTTAAGATGTTCTCTAATTTTTTTCCAAATATATTTTACATCAATCTTTGACAGCTATGAATAAAATCCTTAATCACTGAACAAATTTTACTTAATTATTTCTTAACAGTCTGTATTAAAAGGTTCTTGAATAAAATGAAATTCAATAACAAGCTTTAAGAATAAAATTTCTCATCTTTTATAAAAAAGGTAAAAGGTTTAAGAATTAATATCAATTAAATTAAATATAAATTTTCTACTGAATTCAATTGAATTTGGAGTTTTATTTAAACTCATAAAATCCCCTTAAGATAACTGAAAGAAAACTACATTACTGAAACATAGCTTTATAACTTATTTATGACATTTCTTTTTTTAAAGAAGAAATTTTAAATAACTTAATTAAATTTTCTTCTGAGTAATTTAAGCCAAGCATATAGCAATGGTATAGTATTTTGTTCATAATATCAAAAGAAATGTAAACGTATTATAAAATTGCATGCGAAAACTTATTAGAAGATAGTGTTTCGATTTCAAAAATGTTAAAATGAGAAATTACATATCTATATACGCCAGTAGCAGTGCATAAAGGGATTCAAGGTAAAACGAGAATAAATTACAGGGCAAATGAGTTAAGGCGAAACGAAATAAGTAAAGCAAAAGTGATAGGCACAACATAGGAATTCACAAGAGGTTGTTTAAAGTTCTAACATTTACAATCAGGCAGATCTGACACGAAGATTGTATAAATTGTCGAGAAGATTTAAAGCAGTATCAGAGAAGTGGCGAAAACGACTCTGTTTAAGAGGTAGATTACAGTAGCACATACATTGGGAATTATTTGTATTCTGTGCTGATATTATTGTACTTTTAACCACTGGATGAAATGTTTTATACACACATTCCTGCTATATCTTTGTGTCTCTAATTTGTAACAGGTGGAAATTCCATTATCTCCTAAATGGCACATTTGCTTGAAGGAATATCGTTTCTATTTATTTCTCAACTTCTTTAATAAAATTGGCAACTCTGACAATAAATCGATCACTAGCATCGAAAAATATACTCCTGATCTTAATTTCCACAGACCCAGATCAATTCTAATTGATCCTACTTTTCTTTAATTTATAATCATGCTATATTATTACCTATATTATTTTTCCTTTAACCTTTTAATTATCTCTATTTACTACTCAATGATTGGTCGAGATTTTCACCTAAAATTAAATGCAAAATTGTTGACCTCTCTGATCAGCCATCTACAGAAGCCCCACTCGATACCAACTCAGTTTCACTCTTTTGCATCTATATATTTACTCTCCTTAACTCAGATTCCGTTGCTGCAACCTGATTGGTTAGGCATCGATCCTCCCTCTCCCATCATGGAAAAATAATTAAATAAATACAAAAAAAATCTTATAAGTTATAAGTTTTTTAATCAATTTTTTTCTTTATTTCATTCATAGTTGTAAATTTATCCATATCAAAGTTATATGTCTTGTTACTATTTCTCTGTAGTTATTTTTTAAATTTTAAATAATATTTATCAAAAATGGCAGTTTGAAAGCGGTTTAATGTCATCCAAAGTGCCCTGAATGGAGATGAAGGTTCGCAAGAACTAAGGGCCCCACCAAACTACCAACTACTGTTAATATTTCTCCCAAACTCCTTAGGCTGTGGTAGTTAGTGGCCGGAGTGTAACGATTTCAAACTCTTTTGGCACTGAAAACATGCCATGTAGAAGGGCTGAAGCACAATAAGTATATCGAAGCTGAAAATCCTCTGGTTGGCGTAGTATCTCGGAGAAGGGGGGTACCAGCTCATGTATAGTTCTCGTCACTTAACCGTGGTTCAGAATTATGATGACCATCGCAAATAACCTTCGTGTTAGTACTATAGAGTGACGTTAATAAACATTCATTCCCTTATTCCCAATTCTTAAGTATATTATTAAAATTTTATACATAATTTTGGACATCAAATTTATACAATTAATTTATTTTTTAATTTAATTTTTTTCTCATCAATTTTATTTACAGGACAATGTTTTGCACTTCAGATTCAGATTTTTATTTTACAGTGGTCGGAGACTTTGCAGTGTAAACTTTCAAAGAAATGTTAATTATCTTTTAAATAAGCTGGCAAAAAATAGTTATAGCATATATTCATTCATTATTGTTACATGTTTATCTAATTCAGACTTATAACTAAAAATGAAAAAATAAATAAACATTAATCTAACCAGATTTCTCTAAATAAACGTTGTTTAGGTAAATTGGATGGGTAGATTATAATACAGTTTTCATAATTGTTAATATTGAAAAAAAAACCGAATAATTTAGAATGATTAAAATGAATAATCCTGTCGATTCAGTTGTTAGTTAAAATTACAAATCTGTGATGGGAATAATTTTTCTAAATAATTAAATAAACAAACATTGTCCTCGTGAACGCCTATTTATTACAAATAAGTAAGAAAATAGATGTTTTATTTTATTTGAATTGATAGAATCAGAAGCTTGTTTGTCTTTTAAGCGACTGTGCGTTACTTTTTTTAAAGTTACATATGTTGTTCATATGAAGTTTGAAGGATATTTAATAGAAGAACTATACAAAATTAATTCTTATTAATTAAATACTGTGAAAAGTTGTATGCTTTTTTTTTAGGATTTCTGATTTCTAATGCGTTTGTGAATTTTTATAGAACAACATCTTGAATTCCTATTTTTTTGTTCATGTTTTTGTTTTTTAAAATAGGAAATATATATATATATATATATATTTGACCTTTTATTCAAATATTGTTTAATTATTGATTCATGATTATAATAAAGGGAATGAATAATTATACATAAATATATATTTTGGGGAAAAGAAAGTAAGCATCAGAAACAATAATTCCATACAAGTATTGTGTCTCTATTAAAATGTATTGCTAGTCATTATAAGCATGTTCAAAATTATTTAACATTATTACAGTCACTTGGTTTTATTCTAATGCTATTACAAGTTTTTTAAAGAAATATACCACATTGCAGAATACTTTATTTTAGTGCGTATTAATATACGCACTATTTAATGTTATAAAGAAGAATGAAATTTTCGAGGAGAGTGAAACAATGTTCCTCTAAACAGTAATCGGAGTAATAAAAGTTAAACACCAGGGACTTAATTCCATTTAATATGTATTCTTAATTATTTTGCAGGAGCGAAGAGAAATTTATAATTGAAGAATTTTTTGGAGGTTTTGTATTCCACTTCTACATACAACTTTGGAATTATCCATAAAGTAATTTATGTTTTTTTCTGTTGCACAGCCAAATAACGCCATCAAAATATTCATGTACTTTATTTATTAAGGCAACTATTTGAATTAACCTCCGGAGTGTCATAAATATGAAATAGGAAATTACACATCTAAGCCCCCAGCTATTTTTGCTGAGTAGCAAACGTCTTCGTTTTAGTACACCGAGAATTTAATATGATTATAAATTTATTTCCATACATGTAGCAAACCAAAAGCTTTAAAGATTAAATAATGCTTTACTTTGAGAATTTAAAGTGTGTTCCGCATATTCTGTTGGGTCAATACATGAAAATGAATTTAAAATTATCACCATGCTATATATATATATATATATACTTATAACAGATTTAGCATATTTTTAATTACGTAAATAATATTATAATCAATTAATTACTAACAAGATGACATAAAAAAAAATTCACACTTATGTATATTATGTTTTAATGACATGTTTAAATAATGATATTTATAATACAGAAAACATTATAAAATACTTTAAGTATTTAATTAGTTAGAGCATGTTTCTTCTCTGATTTTTTAAAAATATTTTATATTTTAAATTAAACATTTTTTTTGGAAATAATAATAAACCTATCTTAGAAATTTTTGTTTACATTGCTCTTTCTTTAAACATTGCTAAACTTTATTTTGTTCAATTTTTCTATTGAGTCAAACAAATTTAATTAGTAATTCGTCACTTGAGGTTTTTTTAACTGAATTCTAAACTAATGCTTACAAAAATTACATACATAAAAGCATAATAGTAAGATAAATAAATCCGAATTTTTGTTCGGTTCTCTGAAAAATAATTCTTAGTAGTTACTTATCAGAATTAGTAAAGTTTGAATAGAATGATTTAAAAAAAATATGTGTTTTACTCTATAATTAACGTATCCCGAGATTATCATAAAAGACAATTTATAAAAAGAAGGAAAATTTTAATCTTGAAGGATAAAATGTATTTTAATTAAAATATTTTACATGTTAAGAAACTAGAATAATATTCAAGATTTTTCAAGTATTTTATCTTATTGATATGATTAAATGTTTTTTTTTTTTTAAAAAGTGATCATTACTGTGTGTGAATAAAAATGAATTTAATCTTGTTTTCCACATCTAAACAAAAAGGAACTGAAATTTCAAATTTTTCCATACTATTTGAAAAAAATTCTTTCGAACTCTAATATCGAAATAAATTAAAATGAGGGAAGAATGTACGAATACTGTTTTAATGAATACTGGAAAAACTGTAGAGATTTTTATGAGACGAAATAATGTAAGACGCAACATTTGTGTATTCTGTTAAATTCAATATACCATGTGAATATCGAAATGAAATTTAATTTCGAACATATTCGTTAAACTTTTCTTTCATTTTTTTCTGTATCGTACTTTCACATCCTTTTAAAAAGCAAAAAAAAATAATAAATAAACGAAAAAGTGTATTATTCATCTAATTGAGTAATTCACGTTACAGGTTTAAAGAATATGCCGTATTATGACTATTCCACAAAATGAAATAATTATTATAATTCTAATTTTCAATAAAATTCTTTTTTTTCCATTTTACTAAAAATATTTGACATTTTTTATGTTTTAGATGTAGAAAAATATATAAGAATAAATATTTCCCATTTTTAAAAGCAATAAAAAAATTTGCAGTGTTGAACATTTAAAATTCAGAAATTAGTTTTTGGATACCACCATTAGGAAACATTTAATGAAAAAAAACTACAAATTTCGAAGAACTAAAACAATAAAAATAATGAAAAAAAAAATAAATGAAAACTGATGGAAATTCGTTCTTTCTGTAAAACAATTTTAACCATCCATATGATCAACCAAAAAAACCCACAAAACTTTACAATTTCACTAAAGACAAATGAAATAGATTACATAAACTATTGTTGATTCAAAAGACATAGAAGGGAAAAAAAATATTATAATTTTACTTAAAACATTTTCAATTCATAGTCAAATGATATAAAATAAAAATGATTATAAATTTTCATATACATTGATGTAAGCATACAATTCTTTTATCTTGGAATTATTACCAAAATTCTTATAAATGTAATAATTTTTTGCCAGATGTTAGTTTCATGTAGTAAACTGTAATTATGGAGTTTTCTGTTTGTTATTAATCTATCTATCTTATATAAAATAATATGGAACTAATTCATCATTTTTCTTTATTGCAGAAAGAAGTTTCTTAAAAAGCTATTTATACTTGCAGCATATATTATATTCCTTATATTATTGTTAATTTTTAAAAATATTAGTAAAACTTTTTCTTTAATATCAATCGAAATTTTTCTGGGCATATAGTTTTCTAATAAATTTTTACTAAACATTTGATACCAAATAAATTTATTCAGGAAACGAAACCAATTCAAAGGAAACATTTTACAGAATTAAATTCTTTTTTTATTTTGAGAAAAACATGCCGGAAAAGTAATTCAAGCACAATGTACAAACTCGTTAATCGCCCAAATGTGTTTTCATAAAAAAAAAAGAGCCGGCATTTTTTTTTAAAGAACGTTACATTTTAGTACAATCAGAAAAAATAGTGTATATTCTGAATAAAGGAATATTGAATATTTCTTCTTCTCTCTAAAAAGATAAAATAATTTGTATGGGATTTTTTTAGTTTTCAAGTGTTATTTAAATCCTACACTTAAAATCTTGAAATGAAAAATTAGTTAAGAAAGATTGCAAGCCGATACTGATTAAAACCTCTTTAACGTAACTCATTACATATGAATGTATTGTATTCTAAACATATTTGTTATCTAAGAAGAATTAATTAAATTATATAATCTTAAAAAATAAGCGTATTTTTAAAAGATTTGTATTTAATTTTTCTTCATTTGATGAAATATTTCTTAAGCATTTAATTTTTTCCAATTTTTTTCATTTCTAGCCCAAAAATATAAGGCTCTACAATAGTTAACTTCATGTCTATTTTTTTCTATAGAGCTAAGAAACTCATATGATTTATTAAAACCTAGCATGTTTGCTTTAAAAATTACAAATAAACATAATTTTTGTTTCGATTAAAAAAATCGCAAAAATTAGAAAAAAATGACATTAAAGCGTATAAATATATAAAAACAGTCTTCGTTTGCAAAGGAAAAGAAAATAAAAACGAATTAAAGTTAAAAGTGAAGAAATCAAAAATACCCAATACCTAAAATTGAGTATAAAACTTGATAATCAAAGAATTTTATGCATTAGTAAGAAAATAAGAATTTCTACATTATTCAAGCTTTATTCAACCCCATTTATTTAAGTGGATTGACAAAATTTAATGGAAAAAAAATAAAATAGGAAAGTATTTTTAAATTCTTATAATTATTTGTAGAAAGAATATAAGAGTAAAATATTTATTTAAAATAGATGCATTTGAATTTTTTTAGACTATATATTTGTTTCACTATATGTTGCACAATACTGAGATAATAATTTTTGATGTGTGTATTGCATTTCTTTCAATCAATTTCTCTTTTACTATCAATGAAATTAGTTTTTGGGAACAAATATTAATTTATCTTTCACACTAAAATTGCTTTAAGAAAGAAAATATTTATTTTCGTTTTGTCATATATTTTGTTATTTTGAAAATTTAATCATGTAAGAAAGTATATAAAAAAGATTTGGGGTTGCATAAAAAGTTCCATCTCCAATTATTTATTAACAAGCAACCCTTAAAATTATTCATTTATTAACCGGGTTCAAGCTATATTATATGTTCTTAAATTTTTTCATTTGCCTGAATAATTTCTTTGTGATTAAATGTACACATAACTCACATTAAAAACGGCAATACACTTCAAATGTCATTGCATTTAAAATATTTATTTATAAATCATTCTTCATTGTACATTTTTTTCCTTAACAGATTTTTTTGACGGGAATGTTAAAGAAAAATAAACCAGACAAAAAAATTCGTATTCTGGATTCAAAGCTCAGTAAACACAACCAAATGAAATACGCATTTAGAAGCCATAAGATCCTTCCACCCCAAAAGACGACAATCAAAACCTTTCTGTCGACTGCAAGGAAAGAAGCAACACCAATAAAAAAGTTGCAACATTTTTGATAAAAATGACTTTTCCAGGCAGTTTCATTCATTCGAATCTTTTCACTCCACTCACAATGTGCAGCGTATTCATGAGGTGAGTGTAAAAGTTAAGCTATCGGAAGCAAAACACATGTTTACTGAAAAGGTAAGTGTGGCCAAAGTTGAATCCATGAATAATGCATGTAATGAGATGCGAGACTGTCACGAAATACCACGCATGAATTATTCCACTGTAATGTGAGCTCTAAGTTTTAATGCTTCTTGGCTAGATATGATCCAAGGTGGCTGAAGCGTTGGCCACCTTTGTAGTGGGAGATGACAATATGTATCCAGCAATGAGTCAAAGATCTTTCAGCTGGAAAATACATTTCTAAAGTTGTATTATTTCAGGGTTTTGAGAATAGATATCTGGCACGTAGGCACGAGAGACAACTTCAAAAGAATTTCCTCGAGGAAAGGATTTGGAACTGCAAGGGATAAAAGCTTTCTTTTTGAGTAATTTCTTCGAAGAGTGACAACTATTGAAACTCGAGACTTATCTTCTGCCATTGCTTGTTATTGTCCAGCGAAAGCATATGATACTGAATGTTGTTCAGTTCACTTTTAAGTTTTGTACCTTTTGGTAGATGTGAAAACTAATAAAAAGTGTATTAATCCGCTATAGAGTTAAAAAAAAATTTAGAAAGTAAAACTTCTGGAAAAGGTAAGATTAGAAAATTTTATAAATAAAGAAACTTAAGGATGGCCATATAAATAAGAACAAAAATTTAACACTATTGAAAGAACGGCTATAACAGAGAGCATATTTATTGAAATCTTACTGAGATTAATATATCTAAAATAAAATATAACAAAGTTTACAATACATAAGAAACATAAAGCAATATATAAGGAACATTAAGAATCATATTTTTCATAGAAATATCCATACTTCATGATATTTTCCCCCAGTTTACATACACAATTTTATTCCAAATATTTGCTTTCCCTTATTCAAACATAATCCAGATATGTATCCTTGCTCCATTATACATTACACCAGACGATAGGTCATTTTTCATGAATCCTTTGCAAATATTTCAAGAGAAAAATTCTATTGAAACCAATGTTTGAGTTCAAAGACCGTTACATTTTTTCCATCCTGTGTAATCGAATTCCAGATATGTAATAGAAAAAAATGCCTCCGAAGTCGATTTTTATCCTTTTTTCATATTCTTGGGGAAAATGGAGTGGTCTGGAGTCTAAAATTCTAAAAGTCAACAGTTACTATTCTCTGATACGTGAGTGATTCAAACATTTACTGTTACAGACAATAAAGTAGATGCATCTATCTTTGATGAAATGCATGTGCCATCTCAATGCTTTGTACCAAATAATCCTGCAAGCTTTGAAAACATTATTTTTCCGGCAAATGATCCAAAATGGGAATTGGTAAGACATTTTTTCGTTTTATTTGTAAGTTAAATAATGGGAAACATAGAATGAAAGAGTTGACTGTAAACACTTCTAAGATGGTTGATGAATTTTTCCGGCTCATGATTAAGTACACTCCTTTTTCGTGCAGAAAGCGTAATAGGAATACTTATCTGGATGCAGTCTTGCTAGATGGTGCTGCATAAATTAATAATTATTATACCTTCAAAGCCAGATATTACACAAATACTTTTAATGTAAGTCTATTTCTTTCATTAGGGAACTTATTCTTGATATCCAATTTTTCTATTAAATCCAATAAAGTATTAAACAGCAACCAGAAGAAACAGCTTATAAGTAATGCTTTCAGTTTTTCCTCCAAAAAACATTTCAATTTCAAACCATATTTCAAATGTTAGAATCATTCAGAATTTAACAGATGCGTCTAATTAACTTTATTATACTTTTTTCAAAAATATGAGATGTTATCTACCTGTAAATAGTTATAAAAGCTTAAATATAAATTTAGTGATACTAATTGAATGATTTAAATGCATGCAAATCCGGTATATGCTATGACTCTATCGATTAATTGAGGATTTTCTTCCTTAAAAGGGCAAAGTTAAAAGAGACATTTGTCTTGAAAGTAAATATTCTAAGCGTGTTTCTCTCAATGAAAAATTACTTCTTACCAGGAACTGAAGTTTATACATTTACCTCTGAAGAAAATATTGTGCAATGATATATTTAATTTGACAGCTGTTACTGTTAGTAGACCTGACAGTATTTTATATTAATTTTAAAAAAGTGTCTTTTATATATATTTATATTATAAAAATAATTTTATAGTTTTAGTAAAATAAGACGAATTACTCGAATGCTATATAGTAGGACATTTTTGCAATTTATGAAACTTATTATTTACAAAAATAATTATTCAGTTATATTTAGTTCATATTTTAAAGTCATCGGTAATGATATCTACAGAATCCTTGCCGTTTACTTTATATTCTATATATTCTACAGAAACTACGTAATAAATTATATAAGAAATTAGCATAAGAATAAAATACGTACTTCAAAAAGTAAATAGATAAAAATTAAATGAATAAACTAATTATATAAAACTCAAAAAAATTATTGTATACAAATTTAACAAAGTATTTTATTATATAACAAATAGCTAACCTTAGTGTTATGTTACTTTTCTGTAAAGCAGCTATTAATTTAACAGTAATTTGTAAATATAAAAAAAAAACTTATTCGGCACAGTTTCTGGTTGAAGTTAATATTTTTGTAATATGTTTATGAATAAATATTTTGTTGAAATAATGGTAATTCGAAGAAACTAATCAGATGAGTATCATGAAAGAAATCTGAGATTTTAAGAAATTTTTTTATGGCAAATACAAAAATTATGACCACACACACATAGATCCAAAATATTAGAAAAAAAAATTAAGTTTCGTGAATTTTGGGAAGATACGAAAATTTCTAAAAATTACGTATTCAATGCAACAAAAACCATTAAAACTTTAAGAGAAATATTCTTTAAATAACATTTGCCTTTTTATTATTAAAATACCAGTACGAATTATCAAACTATTTATAATTAATAGTTACTTTTTGAAAGGGTTTGCTTAGCAAAATGTAATACACACAATTTTGTAGAACATTTGTACATTAAGCGTTCGATAATCAAATAATTTCACATCATTGACTTTATTTGACCTGGATATATAAAACATGCACAACATATTAATCTAAAAAATGGCACAAAAATGTTTATGTTTCATATTAGTATTTTATTCAAACTTGTCTGTTTTTTTCTCTCTGTCCCTGTAAACAAATTGTCTTTTATTACATTTTGTTCCGATGGCACAGTTACCTTTTCAGGTATCTAGAACCTCAACGAATTCATATCCAAAGCAAACTTAAGGAGAAAAAATACCACTTGAAAACAAGACGGATTCGCCATCCAGGAGAAGAGAGAAAAGAAAAGAGAAAAAAAGAAACGAAACCTTATTGCTATTTGAAGGAAGTTTAGTGTAGTTTAATATCGATCTAAAGTGGTGTTTACTTGCCATGTTGCAACTTACCCCCAAGCGCAGATAGAAAGAACTGTTAGATACACAGACTGTTAGAAATACATAAACTTTATTGATGATAACACTGCTCTTACAGATAGGGAACGAATACAGTCTGAGCAACGAGCGATTTACTGGAAATGATTACGTTTGAATACGACTGTAGAATTTGATTTTTACAGAACACAACTTTATTTTTTCTTTTCAAGGAACTTGAGCAAACAGCGGGGAGGGTTTGTAACTTACTTCCTATTTTTCTTCTTTCGTCAGAATATCAGAGATACGTTTTTGGAATTGACTGAATGGAATAAACCGTCGACATTATTTTACTTCAGCATAAAGCCAGAACAAATAATTTTGCACATTATGTGTTTTGCTGCTTATGTTGACAGCTGCGATCTCTACTTTATTTCTTTTGAAAGCGGGCACTGATTGAATAAATTTTAAGTTTCATTGTTTTCTTTTGTTTAGATCTTCATTTCTAAAGTTTTATTCTGTAAAATAATTTAATAAATGCGTTTGATATTTTAGATATTTTTAGGATTTATTAACGAGACTTATTGTTAAATGCGCCTTGGAAAGCCTGTTTTGTATTTTTTTTATTCCTTGTTGAGTAAGTTTGTGTACTCTTGGGTGAAAAAAACCCATGTCTTATTTTTTTTTAAAGGTTTACTCAAGAGAATATTTTTAATTTTAATAAAGGCTTCGAGAGGAAAAACCTTTTTTTCTAAGATTAAGCAAAAAAACTTTATTTCTTCAAACGTTTTGAATGATTAGATGTACATGTAGTAGCTGTTATGGATATTGGGTTGCAGAATTATTTAAAATATTGGAAGTATAGATTTATATCATGGAGTGAGTGAATTTTTTTACGTCGCACTGTTCAGCTACACTAGAGCTTTTGGCGACTGTCCGCTAGATTTATATCATAAATTTAGAGGAAGTTATAGATGGACTCTAACTAAAAACACATTTTTGTGTTTTTGTATTCTTATATAACACGAATCTTTACGCTTCTAATAACGTCAAAATTATCATTCTACGAACAGAAGTACTCTTAATCCTTTTTTTGAAAATGTCTTACTATTTTTCAAAGACTGAGTGGCATGCACACTCATATAAAAACTTTTCTCTCCAATATAAGCCTCACAACATCGCTTTTTTATTGTTTTTAAAAGTATTTTGAAAGACATTCTATTATAAGAGAGAAATGAATTGTTTTTCTTCTATTTGAAACATGTTGTTTTCATGCTGTTTGAAAGTTCTGAAGTAGCTTTTATTCTTGGTAATATTTTAAAGTTTTTGTTAAATTTCTTGGTAGTTTTTGGTTTGTGAGATTCATATCTATTTCTAATAAACAATAATAAGTTGCGCAGCATAATGAGCTTTTAAAAAACGGAAAAATAGTAGATTGCGCATTCTTATTGAAGATGCGAAATTGAACCTAACGAAATTTACAGTAGAATGACGTACATAAGCATAAAAAACTTGATAACATCAAAGATGTTTGCAATATCTTAGCACAGTGCCTCTCAAATATTCAATATTTGCGAGACAATTTTCAACATAATTTTCTCATAATGCTCCCCCTCCACACAATAACAATGTATTCAATCTAGTAATAATGTACTTTGACGCTATAGCTGTAATACGATTTTAATTATAAACCACACAAATTAACAAGTTAAGTATTAAATTTTGTATGTGTTACATTTAAGTAATAGATATGCTTTAAGTAAATTACTTTTAAGTTATAGGATAAGTAATATGTTATTTTTTCTTTTCAGTTCTTAAATTGGAACAAATTGCAAAAGAGTTTTTAAATAAATTAAATATTTATTTCCTCAATTATCCATTTTTAAAAGTATAAATGTCATAAGAAATTAATAATTTTTTTAAAAAAATCTTTTATTTTCCACTTTTTGATATGTTTTCATCCCCCAAGTAGGGTTATCACTCTTCCCTAGAGGGAAGTGATTCCCAGTTTGAAAATCGCTGTCTTAGCATCTAATTACTAAATTCTAAGAAGGAAAGATGCAAAACTTCACCGAGAGTGTTAACATAATTTGCAGATACCAAAAACAAATATTACTGTGCTCTTCGAAAACTAAAGTGTTGGAAGATATTGCCTCCAATAATCAAGGGCAAATAACTGAATTATTTTTTTCCAACATTTGGTTTTCATATAGTTTGGTCAAGAGTAACAGTTATTCGGGAGAGATTATAGAAAGTGAATAATTACATTTTCCAAATAAATAACTAAATTGAATAAAATAAAAAATAAAGTCAATGGATAAAAAGGCGAATGAACTATATATTGGAGGATAGCTTAATGGAAAAATTAAGTTAATCAAATATGGTGCTAATATATACTAATACGAGTTAGTTTTTTACTAAAATCTATTTTTCTTGAAACTAGTTTTTGCCCCATCAGGAACAATTTTCCTTAAAGTGTTGTATTTAATAGCCAATAAAACTTTATGCAACTAATTAGGATACGCTTTTAAATGCTTTTAAAAAGTGAGTTTTTTTAAAAAAAATATACTTAGACTGAATTTCTAGCATAAAATATCTCTAAATATATTAGAGTTTTAACAAAAATACAAAAAGATATGCGCAAGTAATTATTTTTGGAAAAATTACCAGACATCATAATCATTAAACATTTTGTAAATATATGCATTGTAGTTTAAATAAACGGTGACATCAACACATTTATACAAATGTACCTTAACAATGTCTATTTTTAACATTACTGAAATACAGATTATATTTCGTGGATTTACTCCCTTCAGTATTATAACAATTTAAAAGCACACCAGAATGTCATAGAATAATCATTAATTTATTCAATAAGAATACATCGACAAACCATATACTTTAGATTCGAATAATATTTTCAGATCTCTTGAACATAATTTTATTTATCACGTAATCTATACGTTATAAACGAAAAAAATTTACTAAACATTTTTAGCAACACTTACTTAAGTGACCTTTTAGAAATAATTATGTTTGAAAGTAATTGATTTCAGAATATTTTATGGTAAATTTCGTGTAAAAATACTGAAATGTTTGAAACTAAACCGCTTATTACTTATATTTGAAACGTAACCAAAATGAACATTTTATTTATTTCTTAAAAAAACATTGAAATGAAAAGAAACATTAGGTTGTAATCATTATTTTTTTTCTTATGAAAAAATTATACTGATTATTTACAGTTTCGGTCTTTAACTTATACAATTTGTAAATGGCTGAATGCATAATTACATATTCAAATTATTGAAATATTTAAGTCATTTTTAGATATTTTAAAACACATTTAATCTACACTTAAATAGAACACAAATAATTGCTCAGAATCAGACTATTTATCATGTAAAACTGATCAATTGGCATGACTTATTTATTGTACAAGTTAATTTCGTTGATGTGTTCATATTCCAAATAAATAACCTTTGCCTTTGTTCATGTACTTCCACTTGAAAGAAAAAAGTGTACCCTTTGTTATTAGTTTTTCAATGGCTCTGTATTATCACCTTCAGATAATTATGAAATTTCTCCAATTCACAAGTATAAAAAAAGCATTTGTTTGCGGGGAAGTAGATTTGAATCACAATGATATATTGTTCAAGCGCTTGTTGAACGTTAAACCTGGTCTGTTGAGGTATAAAAAAAGATAATCCTGTGTAATAATTATTCTGCCCAGGAAACTTTTTACGACACGTAATTAGTGTCAGTGGTTAATGAGCGATAAAATTATTAGCCCCTAGCGTGAAATTTTGATAACAAAACCTTCAAAAATTAAAGTTCCAAGAAAACTAATGTGCCTTTTGAATCTTTCTTATGAGCAGTTTTAATTCTTACAAGCTTCCGGTTGTATAATTCAAATAGTAAAAAGAACGGTAAATACATTAAATTTTTGAAAATGTATCGCAATCAGATAAAGTAAAATAAGTAACTAGGCAATAAATCTAAGACATACTTTAAACACATTTTTGAATAAATATATTTAAGAAAGTATAGCTGGACAGAGTTTAAAATGAATGGATTGATATATGTATTTATTTATATAATCGCTTTGAATATTGATTTCCATACGGTGGAGTGAATGTTTTATCACAAATAAAGTAAATACATAAATAAAAACTCTAAAATAAATAAATCTTATTTCTTATATTTTTAGATGGAAATATATATTAACTTTAATGGTTATGAAAAAATCAGCATGCTGTAAAACAGTGTCATATAAAAAGAAGCATTACACTGGGAAAAAAATCTAAAAAATGCTTGAATTTTTTCCCCTCACATTGTTAGTAGATTTTATATATGGTTGTAAAATTATTTCGGGTTAAAAAGTAAAATATTATGCCTCGAAAATAAAAACACAATCCCCTTTTTTGCAAAGATAAATTTTCTTCTTTTAATGATTTTAATTTAATGAAACATAGTTTAACAATTCTTTGACCAAAATCTTTTTCATTGAAGTATATTTTCTAAAAGATTTTTAATAAAGAAGCATATGTCTTATAAGATTATTTTTTATTTACTTTATAACTGTTTCAGATCTTATAGTTGATTTAATAATCTTCTTTGGAATGAACAAAAAAATAGACACTGTTCATTTAAAAACCTAAGATGCTATAAACGTTCTAAAAATTTATATAACTAATGTATTTATTTGCATGCTGAAAATGAAGATTTCCACAGTAATTTTTCTGAAGATACATATTTGAAAATATGCTACAGCCCTACTCAAAAGCCTTAAAATGGTAATATTTATCAGGGACGTTAAGGAATATTAATCGTAATACATATTAAGTGAATATTATAAAAATAATCTTATTAAAACAAAGTATGATAATACATTGAGTGATAATTGGTTCTACGTTCAACATTAATAACACATGTGTATGGGACAATTATAATCATATTTAATTTAATTTATCAAATGATATATTCATGAGAATTATTCTAATTATGAAATTGAATGATAAGTGAGTGAAAAAATATTAACGTCGCACTAGACAGCTACTCAAAGGCTTTTGGCGACTGACATCATAATTTTGAACCATGGTCAAGACACAAAAATGACACCTGAGCTAGCACACCCCTCTCCTATCTTCCACATCAACGGAAAGACGTTTGTGAGCCTCGACTTATTTAACTTCTAACGGCCCCCTTGCCACAGAGGGTCTTCAGCGGCACTAGGCTCGAACTCTAGGCACGCGAGTCCGTTCACTTGACCATTAGGCTACCAAGGCCACTTACTAATTTGAAACAATGGTGTTCAATTAATATTTGTCAGGGTTGTGTTTCATGAAGTTCCAAAGTGGGGATATCTTAAATTTATAACATTTCTTTTAATACATGATTATTTATTAGATTTATCATTACTTTTTTTTTTTATAAAAAATGTCAATGGGTGCAAAATTGAAAATAAACAATTTTTAAAAAAAAATATTGAAACTTATTCTCTTTTCCTTTAAACGTAAGCTTTTATTCCCCATCTTAATATCCCCTTTTATATATATATGTAATACTAATTGAATACACAATTTTCAGATCTTAGTTTTTTTTTTCTTGAGCTTCTGTATTTACCATGTTCTTGAACAAATACGGAAAACTTGCTTCGCGATTACGAACAGTAGTTGCTTATTGATATAATTTGAAATTTGTTTTACTTTATTTAAAGAAAAAAGTTAGAACAAAAACATCTTTCTCTCCTTCGTATTTGAATTTGAGAACAAAACCTGTGCATTAACATAATTTCAAAATTTTGTTTTCCAGTATTTAAAGAAAAAAGAAAGAATAAAAATATTATCTCACTTGTATTTTAATATTATTACATCTGTTTACTCTAATCGGGTAATAAATACATTTCAACTATATTACATACTTAATTTGTTAGCGTAAACTTGATAAATATTTTTAAAAACTATTTTGCATACTTATCTATAAAAGCATCTGCATTTGAATAAAAACAAATTAATAGAAACAGAAAGATAATGCTGGTTTATCCTTTAGATGTAAATCGCCTTTGTTTTTTATTTATTGGTATTATTCCATTATGTTGACTTAAAAATAAATTTTAATTATAAATATCATCTTTTGTATTTATTTAAATGTAAACTTGATGAGAGAGAAATTTTTTCAAAAAATAAGTTGTGTGCAAATTTTTAATAATATATACTTTTTAGAATCAAAGAGATTAACTAAGAGAAACTAACACGAATATTCTTTTCTTTTTATTTAGAAATATTGTTCCGTTCAATGAATTCAGAAACAAAATTTAAAAAAAATAGGAATATTTACTTACGCATAAACTGACTGGATTTATTGAAAATTACTTTGTGCGCATTTCTTTTACTTAATGTTATGTTCATAAGAATAAAACGTATTAACTAAAAACGAGATTCAAACGATGAAATATATTTTGTTGCCATAACACTTTTGAAGCAGTGAAACAGTCCGTTGCATGTTCTTTTATAAGTTTTGAAAACTGTATTTGCCAACATGGATACAGATAAGAAATATCGTTTTATCATTTCTGATTCTCTTTTTATCTTCATTTTTGGACAAAAGGAAAGTATACATAAAAGAATGACATTTCGAATATTTGATAGAGATGAATGGCTTGGCGGAAATCTAGCAGTATATTCATCATTTTGAAGCTCAGAAGTGAGAAATATATTTTCCGACTTCTTATTGAAGTTCCTTTGTATTTTAAAGCAATATATTGCGTTCGCTTTGGATTTTTAGATATATTTTTCGAACGGTATGGTTACAAATCTTATTCCTTTACTGCCATAATGGCTATTTTTCATATTTCTAAGCTATATATTTAATATATACGCAATAACCTCGAATATTTTTATGAGTCAAGCACATAAGAAAAATTTTCCTATGATTAAATTGTGAATAACGTTATTACTCTTATTATAAAGGAAACTAGAACTCTATTGAGATAAATTTCGAAATTTATAATAAGAAATTATATATTTTTTGAGTATTCGAAAATATTTAATTTAAAATTTTACAAAGGATCTGGATCGAACTGTTCATACAATTACGGATTAAGAAGTTTCTGCAATATACAAACTGTACCTTTTTGTTGTGACATTTAAGTATAATAAATTTAATATAATAATTTATGACCTCCTAAGCGTTATAAAATTTAATAACTGTACATTACTTATATTTGTATTGTACATCGAATATACGTAATACACTAGAACGTCCGGGATTTAGATTATTCTTAAACGTCAACCGGTGTCGTTTCGACACCACGATACAAAGTACATAAAAATAATTGTAATAACTAAAGAATTACAATACTACTGTTCAGTAGGTATTAGTTTTAAAAAATTTAATATTATTTTATGTAATTATCATATATTAAGATCCTTTATATCATAAAAAACTTACGATTACATTATATTTCTGTTATGCGGTATTTATTCCGTGACGACATATATATCAAGATTCACTGGAGTATTATCAATTTCATCAGCACTTTTTTCAGATTCTTTGCATGAAGACTCATTCACAGTTAAATTAAATAACTTTATTCCATTTTGTTGTACGCAGTTTTTTGGTAAAATAGTTTTGCTCAAAAATTTAGGTTGAACATCATGATTTAAACATTATCAATGCATATTAGTAACAAATGATCTCATAGATAACAATAAAATGAAATAGAACTGAAATATTGAGAAAGAAATGAATTGTTATCTCTTAAAGACTGAAATAAGGAGATTCTTAAATACGAATATTAAGCAGCTTATCTACTCTACATCTAAAACTGAAGTACTTAACAACTTAAATGCTGATAGTATTAATATAATATATTTTTATTTTTCTCTACCCAATTGTTTACTTAAAATTAATGTATGAGCAATTGATTTTGTTTTGAAAAAGAATTTTAATGAAATGTAGATGTTCCGGGGAAGTTTTATAGCATTACCTTCCTATCTTCCGAAGTTAGGGCAAGATTACATTTAAATGAAGATAAATGATGAAACTAATTAAATTAACTTGGAAAAACATCTTAATAAGGAAAAGGGATAATCGGTATTAAAGGAGAAAATGGAAATTTCTTCTTTTTGTATCCCTAGAGTTTAATGCCGAGAATTTCTCTTATCGTCCATGCGGCTTCTTGAGCTTTTTTAATTTTCATAGAATTTGACATACTCTTTTTTTTTTATAGTTTATTCGATCACTTTTGCCTTTTCATAATTTGTATATTTCAATGAGATTTGTATTCTTTTCAATTGATGTATTTTTGAAACTAGTAAAGAAAATTTTTACTGTATTTTATTTGCCTTAAGGAGGAAAATTTTTCTCAAGTAAATTAGCTTCTTAATAATAGTATGGAAGATGACTTAATTTGACTCTGGAGAGATACTTGAATATTTTTCTTTACCATTATACTTTATCCAGCTACTTTACCTATATTAAATAATTGGGGGTACTTCGGCAATCGATTTTGGTAAGTTAGTTTTATTTTTACCTAAGCAAAATCGTAGAATTTGATAAGAAGTATTCTTTTCAAATGCACTCTCAATTTAAGTAAGGATTTATCCTTGCAAAAAAGTACAAAACCACATTCAAAATGTTTTCCTTATTCAATGAATTAATCATTTTCCATGGTGAAGAATAAATTTCTATTATGGGGGACCAAATTTAAGTCCCTTATAAATAAGTTACATATATATATATATATTATAAGTACAGAAAATGAAGTAATTTTCTGCAATAAATTCCCTCTAAATATATTTGAAGAGCTGTACGAGCCATAGATATGAAATATAAAACCGTATATAAAGATATTGATAATTTAATTCTTCTGTTCAAAGTAAATTATTTAAAAGCAGAAAATTAAAAAAAATTTCTTAACAGTTTAAATTTTTATTTGTTTATTTATTTTTTTAAAATTCAAAAAAATTTTTTGTTTGGAAATGTTTTATAATAATGAATCATTATTAATTATTATTGATTTAGTCCTGTTGTTTCTAATATTTTCCATTCAGTATTTTTTGCGAATAAAAAACTGGTAATTACAGAGGGAATATTAATTTATTATTCAAGTTTTGAAAAAAAATTGAAAGCAAATATTTTAAAATTTTATAATTTATGAATTAAATACCTTTAAAAATTTTAGGTTAAAGTGTGTAACGTACTTTTGTAAAACAAGCTATTTTTTAATAATTCCTGCATCCCTTTTTTTAAGTATAATTAAAACGAGTTTATGACAATTTATTTAAAATATTCACTTTCGCATTATATCAAGAATACATTTATGCTTGTATAAAGAGAAATATCATGTTTGTTACTAAAATTTAGTTCATTTACTCAAAGATCCAAAGTAAAAAGAAAATATAGCAACTTAATATGTACACATATTGAA
The DNA here is from genome assembly GCA_019973975.1 of Trichonephila clavata. Taxonomy (NCBI): domain Eukaryota; kingdom Metazoa; phylum Arthropoda; class Arachnida; order Araneae; family Nephilidae; genus Trichonephila; species Trichonephila clavata. The sequence goes on along the minus strand of BMAO01011171.1, from coordinate 116,711 downwards.
ACTATATACTGAGAGAAACTCTAAAACATTAAAAAATCTTCAGAAATATAAGTATAGATCATTATTTTTGAAGTTTGACAAACATCTAACCTAATATAATTGCTACTAATGTGTTTACTCCTGAAAACGGTCTTGCAGAAATAATTTTATTTATCTTTTAACACCAATTATATATATTTTAACTACATTTATGACAACATAAAGCAGTATATTATCTATATTATCAAAAATTACTTAAATAATTACATAAACTAATTTAACTAATTTTGACGCTAAAATATTCAAAATTTTACTAAATAGAAACCAATTTTGGTATTCATGCATCAGTTTCTTTTGATTTTGGATATTCATTCATAAAATTAATATTCTTGATACGACAGAAATGCTGAGCGAAATTAATGCTATTAAATTCATCTAATGTGATATAGCATCAACCTACTTTTTGTATTTTGGTCTAAACAATGAGGTTTAGTTTTGTTGTTGTTACATATGGTTTTCTTGAAATGATTAATCAAAACGTATAAAACAGCTCAAATATCATGCAAGAACAATGATAAATAATAATAATAATAATCAAAGGAACAAACATTTAAGGAACTAGGACAAACTACTATGAGAACAAAAGAAAATGTTACAAATTTAAACAACAAGAAAAGGAACATAAGATACGTAGTGCTTACAAATATTTCATGAAAATTTTGGCATTCCAGTATAATTTGCTCATCTCACCGATTGAGACTCTTTATCTATACTCATGTCTAAAATTATGGTCACGAACATGTTTTACATCATAATTTAAAAATGTCTCCAGTAAAACTGATAGAATTTATAATTTATATACTTTTCAAAACGGGTAGTACAATATCAACCTCCAGTTTAGGAAAAAATGTTCTTTGGCCTTAATTTTTACAAAATTACTGGATTGAGCCTGTTCAAACATAATGGAATTTTGCCTCCAGCTTTGCGAATATTGCATTAAAACAAACAAGTTAGTCTTTTTGCAGTGAGAATGGCTTCTCATGATTCTTTAGATGAGTCCTTGAGATAGAAAGCCAATGGCTGGCTTGAAGCTGGCCAGTCTGAAGTGGAGGTGGCTCGAGGGTTACAAGTGGTCCTAAAGTGGTCATCCGGTTATAAAAACCACTCCAGACTAGTAGTAATACCACCAGTAAGGTGGGCCGAGGGCACCACCGAGCATCGATATCTGCATAGGATCGGTATTCGGCATTAATAATGCACGCATGATGACATTGGTGGATAACGGCTCCTCAGCTTGCTTGTGAGCTAGATGCTGTGTTTGGAAGAAGATTTTCGAGACAGACAGTCTACAGTCGTCTTGTAGAGACTGTCCTTTATTCCCGGCGCACACTCTGGTGCATTCCTTTGACTACATCCAAAGCTATTTTCGTCGAATCTTCCCTTGAAGAGAAACTGAAGCTAGCTTTCACCCCTCCTACGTAACAAAAATGGACAGATTTGGTCGAAAAGAAATCTTTGTGTGTGGTTGCATAATGTTGGACAGTCGTACACCACTGTACGTTTTCGATACGCGTACTGAAAACTCATAGCGTTTTTCAGGATGAGATCTTGGAAACCTATGTGAGGATTTTCTGTGTGCTGCGGTCCTGGACTACATTTGTATGGACGATAATGCGCGGCCACACAGAACTCACATTGCTTATGATTTTCATGAAGGAGGGGATATTTGCCCTATGGATTGACCATCGAGGTTTCCGGATCACAATCTATTAAAAATACTAGAATGGTCTCTAAAAAGCCATTTATCAGTGTAGCTCCCAACTCAAGACACCCTAGGAATTAAAAGGCCCACCTTTAGAAAAATGGGCTTAGTTTCCACAAATACTTATTGAAACCATCATAAACAGCTCGTTGTGAGACTTGTATTGCAGTTCACAGTGACAAACCTCTCCCGAAGTAAATGCTTTATCTCTGATTCATGAGTTCACATATTTTGAAAACGCCCTGTATCTGAACTCAAAATTAAATTTTTAAAAAAATATTTTATGTTGTTGTATTTTTTGACATTGTAATACTTGTCTGTGCAATATTTTGTTGCAACGTATTGCATAGTTTATCAGTTTTCAAAGAATTTATGTTTGTGACCTTAATTTTGGATATGAGTGCATTTCTAAGCATATAAGAAGATGCTCTGCATTCATGATGTCTGAATTACAAGTTTAACATGTACTAGATGGAAGGATGCCTATTTTATGCTGTGCAATCATGGCCTGTTTTCTGTCTGAAGTTTTCCAAAACCTATTTACGGGGCTTTTAACAAAATTTTCCAAGCGTCTTGAATGTTAGCTCAGGAATTCCTTATTGATTTTGCTGCCTGGTCAGATTTAAGAATATCCACTAATTTCTCAAAAATATGTTTTTAAGTGACCCTTGAGGAAGAGGTTTGCTGTCTTGTGGTTCAAGTGTTCCTCTCTTGCAAGTAATTGTGCCTTTTCGTTACCGACCATACCCATATGTGAAGGAATCCCTTCAAAAACTAATGTTTTGTTGTACCTATTAAGAAAGTTCAAGGTTTGTTTTATTCCTGAGATAATCTAGGTATATGTGTTATGATTTATTACTACAGCCTAGTTTGCTGCTTTGGAATCGACTGGAATAACTTCACAATTGATCCTTATCTTGTGGTCAAAGGGAATAAGATCCATAAGTAAAATGGAAAAAGTAGCAATAATTGATCTAGTTTATTTTATTATTTTTATGAAGTAAACACACACACTCAAGGATAAAAATTCTTAAAATAACATCGAAAACATCACCTTTCTTATTTGTTGGTTGAATTATCATCACTCAAAATTTTCAAGCTAAAAAAAAAGAGGAAGAATGTTCGACAGTTATAGTTGATGTCCTTAATTCGCCAAATAACCTGATCAGATCTCTATTCTACAATTATGATACATCTTCTACACCTTCTTCTCTTAAGGAAGAAAAGTGGGCACTCTTTGTTTCTAATACATTTCAATACAAATTGCAATCAAGTGCATGCATTACGCATAGACAGAAGGCCTTAACCTTATATATAATTTAATTGCTTGCTGCTGGTTCTTAGCTATGTTACTCGAGAGCAGAAACAACATTGGAAAAAGAATTGGTGACAAACCTCGTAATTTATAGTCTCATTTATATGATGAAGATGACATCTGAGTAACTTTTATTGCTGACTTTTATATCATACCGCAAGCTCGCTTTGTAACAAAGTTGAACTAAAACTACAACAGCTCATTTTATACAGCATGTTACAGTTTGGCGGAATAATTCTAGCCCAAGATAAAATGCGATGATTATAGGTACTGGTCTACCATCGCCTTATTACCGTAACCGGTAAATAAATATTTTTTTATTCACGTATGTGATTGGTTTGGTTTCAAAATTAAAAAAAAAAATGGTTACAATACTTTTTATTGGCCTACTATGATTATCTCACATACTCTAAAATTATTCTAAAGACTTTTTAAATACGTTTCATTGGAAAACAAAGAAATAATATTTATCTGAAAAAGGTTTAAAAGTATGTTGCATTTCTTTTTGATAATTTCTAAGTTACAAAGGTAATGCAGAATTTGATAAATGTAAATTAAATGCTTTGAAGTAAGAAAAAATTTAAGTTCACAATTAGAGATGTTTTTCCAACACGGATCTTGTGACATTTCGTTTTCCGCGTTTTTATTAGAATGAATGAATTAAAAGCACATCAAAATAATTAAATATGTGTATATTATATTAAATTTATTTCTACTGATGTTGTTTTTGAATATAGAGAAGAGTGGTTCCGAATGCAAACAAGGTAGCAAGTTTGTTCATTTAAACAAATCAAAAGAAAATGTGTTAAGTAAATCTATTGCTTTAAAAATGAACATATTATTACAATTACTTGTTTCTGATTTCATTTCATCTATAATTATTATGAACTTTGAAGATTTTTGTACGTGTAAAAAGATTAAAATTACATCATTTACAATGAAAGGATAATTAGATGGTATTTTCATTCAAAATTAACTTTTTTAATATATAGTTTTGACATATTCCTATAAATTCTTTATTGTGTAGATAATCCTAATATGATAATGATATCTATATTTTATGGGAAATTCTATGGACAGTTAATTCAGATAATACAATATATTTTTGAGTAAATTCTTAAAATATGTGTAAACTTTTATTTCTGTAAAAAATTTCGAATCAAATGTATATAAACAAAAGTAAGAGAATATTTTTACATCAAAATAAACATATCTATATCCAAAAACAATATAAGGTACAGACCGTTTTTATTTAAAACACAAAATAACTGAGAGAAAATTAAGTTAACTTTTTAGTAAAAAGACTGAACAATTTACAAGTCCTTCTTTATAACAATATAAATCTAATGTTTTTAATCAAATAAAAATAATATTACATTTATATCGATATTGTGACTGTTATGTATTTAATAACAATTATAAATTTTTACTAATTTCGGAAAACACAATACTACCATAAAATATTTCTAAACATCATACATACTATGAAGTTATATGTATTATAAAGCTAAGTATTATTCTTTTATGAAAGTTATTTTCAATTTGTAAATAAAGATGTAAATAATTTTTCATAAAGTAATTTTCTTTAAATGATTGTTTTAAAGCATGATTTAAAGAATTACTAATAGTTATTCAGCATCACTGACTATTTATCTTTAATGTTACATGAACATATTTTACATGTATTTATATGATTCTTAATTAATTACAGACGGATGTATGTTATTCTTATTATTATGCATACATATGCAGCATTTAGAACAACACCTTTAATATTTTATTCCGTGAGTTAATTATATAATGCATCTTTTGAAATGTGTGTTCATGTTTCCTGTGTTCTTTTCTTCCTCAAATTTCCTAATTATGATTTATAAAACGCAAGTAACTTTTAGGGATCTCAAAGGAACTTGCAAACGTCTCCGCAGACTAAGATATATATAAATAATAATTATGTATATAATAATTATTAATTTTTATACATGTTTTGGGTATTCTATTTTGATTATTATGGAGATCATTAAATGACTCTAAATATATATATGCCTGTTAAATTTAAGATAATGAACTTAGTTGTATTTTAATTTTTTTCTTATCAATATTTAATGATAATAGCAAACAATTTATTATGAATCAAATAATAATTATCGATGATTAGAGCTCCAAAACCAAAGTACCTAAAAATAGTGACGATAAAAGGAATATAATTGAATAGAATTTATAAAATTACTACATAAATAAATGAAGAATTTCCCAAATTGAATGTTTAGCAGTGTTCTATAAGGCGGAAGTTGAAGAAAAATCCAGTGCTAAACATTTGTACCACAAATGTAATAAAGAATATAATGAAAATATTGCTCTACACTTTCAGTTTGTTATTTGCATCATAAGTTCATTTGTTACTTGTTAACCAGATAAAAAAAACAAGAAATTATTATTCTGGTAGAAAAAAAGATTAAGTCAGTGATAAAATGAATGAGACGGAAAACCATTTTTTACCAGAATAATGTATTGTGAGAAAATGACCTAGACAATAAAAGTCCAATTAACAATCAGGAAACAAGCATAGAAACAAAAATTCATTAAATTCTACAAAGGGCTTGCTAGATTATCATAAAAAGGACGGTGAAAAAAGAAGCGATTAATTTAAACGTGCTGTTATTCAAATTATTTTTACTTTATTACGTAAAAGACAAACAGCCCCACTTAGTCATTTGATGCTCTTCCTATTCAAATGAAATTTTAACGCTCGGCCATTCGGATCATTAACATAACAAATCGCTTCTCCACTTCCTTTGTTCGTGGCGCTTATTGAGAAGGAAAAAAGATTTCAGCACTTGGTAGCCAATACCATCCGTTCCGAATAATTCAGGAACTAAAAAAAAATAAATCCTCAAGGAACTTGGAACAAGAAGAAGGAGAAAAAAGCCGAAATGACTGATAATTAGTCGGGTTTTCGAATTATCTTCTTCTTTTTCTCTAAAGGTAATTGTAATTAACGATTTTCTTATGCACAATATGATTGTGCCAAATGTGTTCAGGACAAAAAATGGCCTTTATTACTTAACGTCCTTAATGTAGATTTTTTTTTCTTAAAGGCTATTTAAAAACAAATAGTGGGATGTAATAAAAGATGCCTTGCATCTCAAATAACGATTTTTTGTCAATTGATTGATCGGATGTACCCAAGTTACCAGGCATAGATAAAATCAAATTAAGGAAAAAAAAACATGCAAAAATCGAGCCTAAATGGAGCTATTTTGAGGGCAATCTTTCTGATATTTTAAACCATTTTCTCATTTCTTTCTTTCTGATCATTTCTTTACTGGATAAAAATATAATTCAAATTAGACAAAGGAAAGTCCCAGACTTCTTATTAGTAATTATGTGAACTGGAAGCCTTTTTAATGAATTTATCTTTCTTTAACACAATAAAAATATTCTGATTCCATGTCGATTATGAAGAAAAAATATTATTTAAGAGGTATCCGAACACGTTAAAAATGACCAAATTCAATCAAGACAGATATTTTTGTTTTTTATTTTATTGAATAGATCTATCTTTTTACTTTACGAAATATACTTTATTTTGTTTCTAAACTACCTAGAGGCCAAGTTACTATCAATTTTATAAAGTTAGAAAAACCGTAAGTGGGTGTTTGATCTACCAGAAGTGGGCATTTAAATTGCTCAAAATCTATCATGGCAAGTCTGATAACTTAAAATATTATGAATGTATTTCTATAAAAATTTTTAAACCTGATATTCACGTTATTTCTAGAGAATATTCTAAAATATTTCTTATTGTATGAATACTTTTTGAGTTATGGCTTGTTATTTAAATAATGGTCTCATAAAAAATGTAATATTTCTTATAATGTTTACTCAATCAGCTCTAGAATTTTCAAATTTTAATAAAAAATTAAAATTTTAGTACATTTTCTAGATACATGCAACTAATTTGTGTTATTAATACTTTTACTAATATATGTTTATTACTTTTTTCTCTAACTGCTTTGAAGTTTTTCAAAAATATTGCTAAAATTTCAATTTTGTGATTTTTGTAAAATTCAGGTAGTTTATTTTAAATATTGATAGTTAAATTGTAATATTTATTGGTATTGAGTCCTAAAACAGCATTTATAATGTTTTAGTATGCTATTTTGTTAAAAAGTACTCCGAATGTGTTCGGATACCTTAAATGAATGCAATACGCATTTTCATTGCTATCTTAAAGATATAACATATTAACCATAAAGTTTAGTTAGCTTTAAATCAGCTAAAATTCTGCATTGGAATATTACTCAAAGTGCATATTAAGGCAAAATTATAATCATGTTGAGCTAAAAAAAACTATTTCTTTTATTGAATGAAAATGCAAAATAGTTTTACCTGAATGGAAAGATGTCATAATGTAAAATATAAATCTGCCATTTTGATACCGGTATTCATGTTGAATGAGAAAAATATCTTGGTATCTTATAAGATATCTCTGCTTTAAACGAATGAAAGTATTGCATCTCAATATGCATTTTAGTTATACAGGGGTGATAGTGGGCAGCATGGGGATGAAAAATCAACATAGAACCCGTGGTCACAAACCACATTTATTTGGAATAATTCGCAAAATCTATTATGAAGGGTATGACGTAGAGTGGAATGAAAACGAGTAATATGGGGTTAGAAAAATATTTATTAGACGCAAAGCATGTTTATAATATGATCAATGCATCACAGATCAGAGTGAGTAAATATTAACTTCCTACTAATCAGACATTCGAAGGTTTTTGGCGACGTACCTCATAATTTGGAACAATTTTCGAGAGACGAAGACAACACCTGAGATGGCACTCCCTCTTCTAACATCCACACCACACCAACGGGAGGCCATTTGAGCTCCAACAGATTTAACGTGCATCGCAAACGGCGGGTCTTCAGCGGTACAAGACTCGAACTAATGACAAGCAGGCCACGAGTTCAATACCTTGACCACTACACTAACGCGGCCACACTCGACGTCAGAATTGCAACGACAAGTGATTGTCACTGGAATTGTTTGAAGTTACGGCTACGCAAATCACAGCACAGCCACACTGATGGACAAGGATTGGTTCTATCTAAAACCGCTTGTGTATGAAATGATGGTGGCTGTAGTGGAGGATACTACTGCACGGATCAACTGACATCGCCAGTAAAGCGGATTTGTTAGAACGTTTCCGACAATCCACGCAATTGGATGTGTTAAGTGCTACGCGGCTTTAACTTCGAACAATTTCAGCGGCAATTGTTTGTTGTTGAGTTTCTGACGCATCGAGCTATGATGAATTGTTTGTATTGTAAACATGTTTTACACCTAATAAATGTTTTTCTGACCTGTTATTGCCCCTTTTCCTTCCACACTCGACATCACACCTTTATATACGAATTACTTCGACTAAACCTTTTTTGCGACCCAATGTTCTATATTGATTTGTCGTCCCTAATTTGGCAAACTAGAACCAATACTAAATCCAAGTAATTATTTTGGACAACAAAAAAGACATTAATATTGTAAAAAAAGGTTATATAATAAATATAGAAAACACGTGACTAATTTAAAATATTCTGTAAATAAAACTTTTGTTCTAAATATTCAATTACTCTAAAATACTGATTTATTTTATGCATAAATCTTTTATAATCTGTAAGCTATTACATTCAATTATAAATTTATTTTTAAATTTTCAGAGACAGTGAAATTAAGATACAATTATTTATGGTTGGCAACTTTCGAATCAAGTTCTAGATTTTCATACAGATTTTAAAGGGCTTGTATAGATTTAAATACTACACTTTTAAGTTAAAATAGATTTCAAAGTTTTCATATCAAATGAAAGATAGTAGAGACTAGCTACTAAAGCGTGGTACATCCTTATCATTGAACTTCTTTGAAAATATGAAGTCCTTTTCCAGTTGCACTTATGTGGATCCAGTGGGACTTTTTTTTAAATTACCATACACACATGTGCAAAAACAAGTGAAACTTCGTCTCGTTTTTTTCGCAACAAATTTGAAATCAGTGCATTTACTATCCCAATGCAAGTGATTTTAATAATAAAAGGGCATCAAATTCTTTGATATTTTTAAAACAGTTTTTTTAAAGAAATATTTCAAAAAATTGTACAAAATAATGTTAAATTTTGAAAGAATTTAATGGGGTTGGAAAAAAAAAATAAGAATAAAGTTACAAAAGTTTAAAAACTTTTTTTTTATTTGTATACAGTAACACCTTTTCATGCGCAGTAATATATTAATTATTAAATATTCACAAATAAAAATCTTTAATTATTTAAAAAAATCTCCTCAGTATTTCTTTTTTATAACATGAAAGTTTTTTTTTTATTAAGATATTAAATGAATGTATTCATTATGAAAAGAAAATTTTAAAAGCAAACCCTCAGACAGTAAATCAATCTTTCGAAGAAAAAAATGTAATCTATGTCTTTTCATAAGCATCAAAAAGATTTACGTCAGGTGTTTCCATAAAAGTTAAACTTTTATTGATTTAAAAATATGAAGATAAACTAAAATTGATTATAGAATGATTATGACATAAACGTCTTAAATTCTTTAATACATATTAAAAAATATAAGATGAATTTTCTTGCTGAACACATATTTTTTCTCCTTGGAGTATTTTAGAAAAAAAAAACACATTATCTTTATAACACATAACACTTTTCATTCATAATTTATACCAAAAGTTGATTACTAAAGTAAAACTTTAAATGAAGTTATGTATAATACTAAAATTATATCTGCTATAAAATAAAATAATTTAGCTGTTTAAGCAAGTATGTTTTAAGATATTTAGTTTATTACATGATATACTTAGCGTTTAAATAGAATAAAAGTTACTTCCATGTTCTATTATTAAAGATTTTATAAAATTTATTCAGATTACTAAATGAATTGAATAATAAGATTGCAGAACTTTATTAATTAAAATATCAAATATATTTAACTAAGAGCTTTCAATGCGTTTTACTTTCGTACACAATACGCAGAATGAAATTTCTTACTTAAAAGATTCTACAGTGTGGTATTTTTTAAAAACATGGTTGAAAATAACGTTGCGAATTATTTCCTCTTATACAATAAATTTAATAACATTTCTATTAAAAAAAATTATTTGTAAAAAAAAAATTAATTATCTGGAATTTGCAATTAAAAAAAATTATTTTAATAAGTTATGATGTAATTAAAATGTAGCTTGAATACACTCATTGAACATATTTATAAATTCTTATATATATATTAAACTATAAATTTTATATGAACATATACACACATAAGGAAGAAAGAGAGTTATATTAACGTCGCACTATAAAACTGCACGAGGTCTACTGGCGACGCACCTCGTAATTTTTAAGAATTTTAAAGTGATGAGGATGACATCTTAGCCAGCCCCTCCCTTTCCTAACCCGCACCAATGGGAAGACGTTTTGAGCCACGACAAATTCAACATGCTTAGCCCCTTCATCATAGCGAGTCTTCTATGGCACTAGGTTTCAACTCATGATACGCCAGCCAAGAGCTGTGATCTTGACCTCTAGGCTACCGTAGCTGCAGCGCAATCGTACACACACACTGGAAAGCATACGCGTGCACACTCATGTTTGCGTACGCACGGACACACACACATGCGCATACATTTATATACGCAAGACTCACACACGTCGTATTATAGCTTTTAAAAAGAACTGCAAATTTCCTTTTTGTAGCTGAAATTTAAAATGCTATAAATTTATAAAGAGAAGACTGTAGGATATTTCTTGAAGAGAGGCAAGAAAAGACGCTTAGAGTTAAAATAAGAATTTTAAGGAAATGTGTCAATTTATAAGAATTCGACTAAATGTGGTAATTAAAACAATCAATGGATACTTTTAAAGAACTAAATATATTATAAAGATAATCGAGAAAAAATACTTCTTGCTATACAACTCCACAATTATTCATTTCTTTCTTTAAAAAAAAACATCTCTTCACCTAAATAGCAGATATAATGGCAAGCTTTTTTCCGTATGAAAATTTCAGCTGAAAGCACTTATTTCACAAAATTAAAACGTTCATTTTAAGGGAACACTTATCAAGACACATTAAAATTCCCTCAGAATACTCATGTCCTACTTAGTAGAGCTTTTTATTGAGAGTGATTAAAGAGGGAAAACTTGAGAAACTCTTCTTTAGGATTGGGACAATAGCATGATAGCTCTTTTAGCTGAAAGAGATAAAGAAAGCGAGGCAAAAAATAAATAAAATTACGGAATACTTTTAAAGCCCTTTGTCTTCCTTCTAATGTTTTGTGAGTTCTAAAATTGTCGGAAGGAGGAGAAGAACAACAGTACATTCAGTTAAAGGCGTTTTTGACGGAGTCTCCTAAATCACCCTCTTTATTGACAATTTTTTCAATTTTTTTACTGTATTTGTATTTTTCATAAACTTTAAAAATGTTGTATTGCTAATATTGAATTAGATAATCTAAAATAATGAATTTTAATACATATCTTCTAAAAAGAAGGAAATCATATTCTATAACAATACATTTATTTAAACTTTAAATGTATGTAATTGTTTCTATAAACACCTAAAGAAAAAAATAATCAAAAAATAGTTCACTTAAGTTAATAAATGAAAGTAAAATGTTCTTATATATATATATTTTTATAAATCTCTACTATAGAGATCGAAATTAGTGAGCACCAAAGATGAATAACTTTCTTCCGTATATAAGGAGAGGAACTAAACTCACTAACTTACTTATCACGAGATCTCAGGAACTATTAAACGTACAGTCTTGTCATTTGGCAAAATTGTTCCTTTTAATTAGTAGAAATTAGATAAGAATGGTTTTCTTCAAAATAGACACTCAAGGGAGCTGTGAGACGTTATAGATAAAAAAAATTCCTGTTTTTGATCTATTGATTGTGACTTGAAGGAAAGCATTTTCTTCTATTGAGTAGAAATCCAATAAGATGGGGCTCTGCAGAAATTTTCTCCCAAGAGGTGCTTAGAAGTCTTATTGACTAAAAAAAAGAATTCCATTTAAGAAATCGTAGACTTAAAGACTTGCAATTTGGCAAGCTTGTTTCTTTTAGTAAAGATAGGCTAAAATTGATACTTGAGGAAATCGATTGCTAGAGTGGTTTCAGAGGTGTAAATATAAGTGCATATCTGTTTAATCACTGAAAGTCTTGCTCTTTTTAAATAAAAAAATGAATGCTGTGTAAGAATATTCTTCAATATAATAGAAAGCTTAACATATGCTGGGACTCAGAAAATAATAAACTAAAAAAGAATACATAGTCTTATACTATCAGGAAATACCCAAAACAGTAAGTCGATAATGTGTGGTTAGGAAATATATAATTTCAAATTAGTCATATTTATCTTTTAGCAATATGTTCGAATGCATGAGTTAATTTAAGGCTTAACTGATATTCAGTATTTTGCTTACGTTCCTTCATTATTATTACTGCACTAGTATGTATATATTTTCTTTCTGAAAGAGGAAAATTATAATTCTATAAAGTACGCTTAAGCCTACACTACTACCCTTTTTCAGCTACAGTTACAGAAAACAAAACAGTTTTTTGATTTTGTTCCAATGACTTTTTCTTTTAAAAGGTATTAATTTCTTAGTTCTAATATTCAGAATTTTATCACCTTCTAATTCGTAGGATACATTTATTATAAACCATTAGTTTTTTGCATTGTTTTTTATGGAATTTTTGGGACTCGAAAAAAGCTGAGGAGTTGTACTAAAGAAAATAAATAATTACAATGGATAAGAAGAAAATAACATAAGATATATTGCAGCAAAAATACTGGAAACTGATTTATTATTCCAAGTGTCAGTTAAAATTAAATTACGATCATCAATACCTTGTTAAATCAGTTATTGTAAGGAAAATTCATTTTTCTCTTTTTTACAAAAATAAGTTTTACTGGAAAAGAATTGATTATTTTTGTACTTCAAAAAATGATTCAGTTTTGTTATTGCTTTGTAAGATTTTATAAATTCAAAACTTATAATTATTGCAAAATTTATTATTTTAATTCCCATTTACGTCTCTTTTTTACGTAAGTCTTTTTACAGTAAATGTAACGCATCTTGAAGGAATATTGATGCCATACATAATGTTTCATAAACTCACGTTTCCGAAAATGTCGTGATATTTTCAGAGATTTAAAGTAAACTATATTTTGCCTCACTCGCGATGTGTTTTTGCCAACCTTAGTTGTTATTCTTCGAATACACAGTTACTTCATTTACTTGTGTTTTATCAGAATTTGGGACAAAAATTGAGTTTTGGCGCATCCACAAGTGAGAAAATGATTTTTTGTGAAGTATTTCGCTCTTGCAAATCTTATGCAAATTGCATTACCTTATCCCGACTCTTTATCTTCAAAACCCAGCCGCTCTATCAAAAAAATTACCACCCTCAATGTGGTTACAGCTGGCGTTGCTACATCTAGATAACATAATCAGGCCTCTGAGGTAAAACGTTATATTTATGCCCAAATATATGTATACATAACCTCTCCTTATTTGCATAACCATGTGGAATTCCAGCTACGCTTCTGCTGACATAATTTTATTTTCACTATATTTCCTAATACTAGTTCAGAAGTAAATATTTATACGACACAGTTTAGGCGCAACTTTATTTGGACATAAGATTTGTCGTTTTATTATCTTGTTTTTTTGCGATTGGAATTTACTCTTTCCCTGGAGGTAACACAGACAGGTAAAAAAGATTCTAAAAAAAATGTCAAATAAATAAAAATAGTTGATGTTGATTTAAGGAAGACGGTTATTTTTTTTTCTAAACCTCTCCTCAGAACCACAGCTAAAGAAAAAAAATATGTCTGAAATATCTTTTAAGAAACTAAGTTTTCCGCTGGGTACTTTTCTCCTCGGGCCAGCTCGCTATAAAACTCACCGAAATTGCACTTCATTAAAACGAGCCTGGAATTTTAAAGTTCGATTTTTATGATACAGGAAACTAATCCTCGAAATTTTCAGCGACTTCTGGTCTTAGTGATGAATATATACGTTATTCTTACGCTTCTTGAACTTATTTAGGAAAAAAGCTATGGTAAATAAGATTCGTGATTCGAAACGACGTTAGAAAATATCCGACACTCGTCTCCGGCATTAGTTTTGCATCTATCTAATTTTCGAAACACATTTATTTTTTCATGGTTGTCAACATTGCTTTGAGGCCAAATTTATAAAACTTGCTTCGTTAAACATTTCAAGCGTAATTAGAACTTGATAAAGTAGATGTGTTTTATGAAGACCTGATAATGTGTGTGTGTAGATTTGTTTTACATGTTTTTTAAAGAGAAGCATATTTATTTTATGATTTTTTTCTTTTAATGTTTTTTTTTAACAGAGTAAAATTTGTGATTCAAATTTTGATGTAGTTGCAAAGATGTAGCAAGGAATGAAAAAAAATTAATGTTCACCAATTCAGATCAGAATGTATTAGAATAAACTTTTAAATTAGTAATGAAAACTATGTAAACGAAATTATTATAGCACCATATGTTTTATGATCATGCTACCATTAAAAACATTTAAAAGTATTGATTCTTTGGCCTGAATTATAATTTATCTAAATTATGTAATTTCTGAAATCACATAGAAACACGTTTAATAAAAAAGGCGTTTAAAGGTGTTTATAGTAAATTAAACAGCTTTTTTATTTAAGTAGATAAATACACCATTTTTATCTTCAGATGTAAAAGAACAATAAATCAATACTAAGATAAAGCAGTTAAACAGTTTTAGAAAAGTTAGGTTAAAAACATGATTCGGTGTATAAATACGCCCAATTATTTTATTTTTACTTAAAAAAATAAGTGAGTAATATGATAGATAAATTGAACAATTTAATATTAAATTATTAAAGTAAGAAATTTAATCAACTAATTAAAACATAAATGACTCTAAGTATCAAATGGTACTGCGTTGTTTGGCAACAAACCACTAAAATAATTTTTTCAATTCAAAATATATTTAAACCTCCTTTTTATTTCCTGAAACTATATTTATACTAATTCAGAAAGTGCGAGTTTAGTGTTTTGTGAACTGGTTTTCACTGCTTCGGGATTGGATGTATTTTTGATGCAAGAAGCTGAACGGGTAGAACTGAGTAAAGTTACAGTTACTAAACTAAATAAAAACAATAGCTTGAAATTAAATTATTTTAAATTATGGTAAGTTGATAGCAAAATATTGTGGATATATGCTAGATATTTATATTAAGGAATTGGACAATTATTAGAGGAAGAGAGCGAATATTAACGTCGCACAATTCAACTACTCAAGGGTTTTTGGCGATATGGTCAAGTGGCAAGGACGATCTAGCACCTCCCTCTCTTAACTTCTAAGCTCCTCCAACGTGAGAACGTTTGTTCTTCTACATATTTAACGCGTATCTCTCATCTACAAGGAAGGTTTTCAGTGGTACTACGCTCGAACTCATGGCACGCCAGTCACGAGTCGGTTATTTAGGCTACGGTGACCACGGGATAATTATTAGACATTTATAATTAAAAATAAAGTATAAAGTACTTAATAAACAAAATCATTATTTTTGAAAATAATTATATTTAAGGTACCCGAACACGTTCAGAGTACTTTTTAACAAAATAGCATACTAAAACATTATAAATGCTATTTTAGGACTCAATACCAATAAATATTACAATTTAACCTATCAATATTTAAAATAAACTACCTAAATTTTACAAAAATCACAAAACTGAAATTTTAGCAATATTTTTGAAAAACTTCAAAGTAGTTAGAGAAAAAAGTAATAAACATATATTAGTAAAAGTATTAATAACACAAATTAGTTGCATGTATCTAGAAAATGAACTAAAATTTTAATTTTTTATTAAATTTTAAATTTTTAGAACTGATTGAATAAACATTATAAGAAATGGTGCTCTATTTATGAGACCATAATTTAAATAACAAGCCATGAATCAAAAAGTATTCATACAATAAGAACATTTTAGTACATTATCCTAGAAAAAACATAAATATTAAGTTCAAAAAGTTTTATAAAAATACATTCGTAATATTTTGAGTTATCAGACTCGTCATGATAGATTTTGAGCAATTTAAATTCCTCTTCTGGTAGATCAAAAACCCACTTCCGGTTTTTCTAACTTTATAAAATTTATTGTAACGTGGCCTCTAGGTAGCGTAGAAACAAAACAAAGTATGTTTAGTAAAGTCAAAAAAGATAGCTCCATTCAATAAAATAAAAAACAAAAACATCTGTCTTGACTGAATTTGGTCATTTTCAACGTGTTCGAATACCTTAAATAAGTTGACAATATGAAGAAATATATATATCTTTCTTACTATCTCCACATTTTGAAATGTGGTCAAGTGACGCTCAGGTCACCTAAACTTTTACCTCACTTTCTGAACTTCTACATCCCGCCAACATGAGGACAATGACCTTTGACACATTTAACACACAGTCATTCCACTACATGGGGATCTTCAGTGTTCCATGGACTGACCCGTGACTTCAATTTGTTTGCCCTGAGTTCATGATCTTGATAACTAGGCTACAATGGCTTCTTAGAGTGAAAAGCTTGCTGTATTACTATAAATAATATAGTTCATGATTAATCAAATATTCAAATCATTTTACTCTTGAAAAGATGGATTAATTTTTTAAAAATGTTATAAAACAATTTTTGAGAATTTTTTTTAGGGGGCAATTTTTCAAGATCAAGCAGAATTAAATTTACTTAATTAAATTTACACATTCAAGTTTATTTAATATGTAGTGAGATTAATAGAATTACACTATTTATATTGTGATATATCTAATTAAAATCATCTAAATATTCCTACTTTTGCAGTAGCTGAATTGTTTAAGTATAATGCTAAGTATGCTTAACACAATGCTAATTAAATATTAGATTGGAGAACAAATATTGCACTGTATAGTTTTTAAATGAAAAAAAAATAACATTCTAAACACAAGTATTTATTTAGTTATGGTAATATTTATTTGGTATGTATTTATTTATTTAATGCTAGAAATGAAATATTTTGAAAAATATGATATATTATTGGGTTTATAATAATATTATAATTTTTTAAAGGAGTCTTCTATTAGTCTTCTTTTATAGTACATAGTAGTCTTTTTTTGTTCAATACATTTTTTGTAACATTAATATAATAATAATTATCAAATTAATAATATATGTTATGTGCTCTTATCTTTATTAATAAAGGATTCAAGTACACTACATGAATATCGTAAGCTTTAAATCTTAAGTTTTTCGTGAAATCATGTCTCAAACGCAGAAATCATAATAAGTTTTACGCACACGCACGCACGCACGCACACGCACGCACGCACATGCACCACACACACACACACACACACACACATATATATATATATATATATAACGGGTAATTTAAATCACAGATTATGCAAAACTCATACAGCTGAAGATGTCGATTAAAAGGCACTTCTCATAAATTAAAAAATTTCCCACTCTGAGAAGAAATAAATATAATAAATATCTGGATAATACATTTAACAGATTAAATGATTATATAAATATAATACAAGTAAAATGCAAAATTAATTCTAAAAGAAGGGGCATAATGAAGTTATTTAATATTTTTATAAATAAAGAATAATAATCTAGTTTTATTGATAAGTTTAAGCAAAAAAATTCTCTTTTTTCTACCACGATGTAATATTGCACAGAGTAATCATTTTAAACCGTTATTTTACAAAAAAACTAACATATAAAATTTATCTTAGGGTTATTGTTAATGAATTATTGTCCAAGAATTTTTGTTTTGTATAGTTGAGATGCTAAAGTAATTTGTAACAAAAGTTAGGTTTGAATTTGTTTTTTTATTAAATACGGAATCAGACATTTGTTTGATTTACACTGAGCACTACAAAATTATAGTATAAAGCACGAATTTCAATAACTAATATTTTTTGTACATCTTGTATGAAGGTGTTATTATTCAATTACTGTTTATTCACCTCTTTGAAGACAAATCTCAAAGGAATGAATAAAGCGATACCAAATTCAAATAACTATATTTGAATTGCAAATTATATATTAGTACATATAAAATTTTAATTTTAATTTTCAGAAGTTAATATTTTCCCCAATCGAATCCTCTTACACTGCTTCGGTAAATACTTTGCAACATTGGAAATATAATTTTCTTTCTTGTAATTATTTGTATTTTTCTTCCAAAATTATTTACTTTGCAAATAATATTCTAACACTTCGCACTTCCATTCTTATTAGAAATATTTTACTTGTCCTTTTCCGTGAAAAGATTTTGTAAGCTTAAAACGTTGGATAAAATAATTTAAAAAGATTTATATTAATAAGATAATTATTTTTTATTAGTGCTTCATTGCTAAAAAATTATCAAATATATCACGATTATGCATAAACTTATTGTATGTTTTTGATATTATTTATTCTTTGAGGAAAAACCAACATCAAACATGTGAACAATCTTTGGTGTTTATGATTGAAATAATTTTAAAAAATAAGAAGAGGGGGTGGGAGAATTTCATGTAATACACGCTTTGAAATGTTGAAATGATAAAAATACTTTAAGAATTTCTTGCCAGGACAATGAAGCAAAAAGTCTATCTCTCGCTAAATTTAAATATACAATTAAAATGAATGTATGTCTTAAATTTCAAAACAGTTTTTAAATGCAATTATAATAATAAATATCAAAACATGATCAGTGCTTCAAATTTCAAATATTTTTATTATTTTCGGGATACCTTCAATTTACTGTACGTGGATTTTTAAATGATATTTTTGTATTATTTCAATTCTGTTAAAAAATTAATTAATATTCACTATATTTGCCCTATTTTATGAACCTTATGGGAAAGTATTTTAGCGAGAACACATTAATATATATAACATCTCTTTCCGGAAATTTTATATCAAAATATATTTGCTATGAGACGAAATATTTGTAAGCCAATGTGAATCAAATAATGATACTCAAAATATAATCGTCCTAACACTAATCAAAGAAGCACCTGAGATACTAGAGATTTAAGAGTAATGCCTAGGAGAAATTATTATCAGCTTTCATTCAAAAGATTATTAATAGATACCAATCTTAAATACAAATAACTACCTACATCACAAAGAGTTGGATGATCTGGTAGCATAAAGGAAGAGAAAATACTCCAAAGCTAAGAATACTTAATCAATAAAATGTTCTTTACCTTTGTGTAATATTTTTTTAATTAATCCAAAACATTTTTTAATTAAAAAACATTTAGAACTTTTATAATTATAGTGAATAGTATGTGTTTTTTATATTTTTTTTGAAAGAGGCATAAACATTCACATGAATGGAAATTAATTATTTTTTGCTACGCACATCAAATATTTTCAATTTTATTGCAAACACATTTAGCAAATGGAAATATGATGTTTGCTAACATATGATATTCCAGACATATAAAAACATGTAATATAAAAGAAAAAATTAAGTCAATTCCTACTTAGGTCACCAAAGAAAAATTTTATTTTAGTTAATTTTTATTAAATAGTTACTATTAATATAAATATGCATATACGTATGACAGAATCAAAATATTCAGTGACAAAATAAAAAGAGATTTTCCATGCAATTTTCCATTTTCCTTTCTATATATGGTGTCAGACTATTTTTTGTTTGTTACAATTTATTCATTAATTAAATTTAATTATTCTAATAAAATAGTATAGTAAAAAACGATTGAAAATTTGAAAAAGATATATAATTAAATATATATATATATAGAGAGAGAGAGAGAGAAAGAGAGAGTTAACTAATAGTGGAGCCACAGTTTGCTGGATGAATAAGATAATCATTATTGAATAAATTTCTCAAGGATTCTTTTTAATATTTAAATAGTTATATATGAATTTATAGTTCCAAAATTTCTGTAATGCTTATAGTTTGTCTTCAACTTAAATCTCACTTTTAAATTCCAAAGAAATAAGCCCAGAGAGCATTGCTATGTCAATCAGTTCAGACTGCTACAAATGTGATGGTGAGAATTCTGATCACTTAAAATTTCGCATTGATAAATATGATAGCCTTTACTCAGAATACATTTTGTACTTGAATAATCATAAAAATATGTTTATCACTGTGTAATAAAAAAAATCACTAGAGAAGTTTTAATATTAATATTCTAACCCTCTCAACGAAACAAAGAAATAATATAATCAAAATGTTTTTTATGAGATCACTTTCAAAAATTAAAAATTAGTTGCATGGTGAATTATTCAAAACTGCTACAACACAATTTTTTATTTCGGGAATATTACGCAAAATAAGCATCAATATTGTTTTATGATAAATAAATCTAACGTTTTATACGAAAATGGCTTAGAAAATATTTAAAAAAAAAGCTTTTCAGCTACTTTTTCTGAAAAATAAAAATAAAATTGATTGAATTATATTTAAAAAATATGTCTAATTTATAAATCTTTTGGCATATCGAAAGCAAAAATGCGAAACTTATTGTGTACTTATTCCGAAAACAAAGATCTAATTCTGAAGTTATTTTTGTGACTACAATAGCTAAGTGTTCAGTGTCGCGAACTCGTGGCCGACTACTGGTTGTGTAGAGAGTTTGTGCCCTTTAAATATGTCAAAGCTTAAAGTCCTTCCATTTGTTTGGTGTTGAAGTTTAGCGAAAGTTAATACCAACTGAGGTACGCTCTCTTCACATATCCTTGATTCAAAGTTATGAGGTCTGTCACCCATAGAGCTCGAGTGACATAAATTAGAAGCAAATCTAGATTTATTTTTATTAAAATAGATTTAGAATTTTTTGAAATCATTAACCAGAGATCCATAGCGTCGTTTTAACTCTTAATTCAGTGCTTCTCAAACTTTTTCAATATTTACCGCCCAACTTTCATTGTGGCACTCCCCCATACAATATTTATGTATTGAATTGAATAATAATATACTTTGACAAAAGCTACAAATTTTGTATAAGACAAGCAAATGGAAGGCACTGGAAATTATTAAATTTGTTTTTAATTTAGTATTGATAAATTAATTATACTTATATAACTGATATAAGTATATTATATCAGTGTGAATGTGTATTTAATTTTTATTATGTCAGAACGCCTTTTGTTTTGCTTCCTTTCAGTAAATTAACACTTATTTTAAATCTTTTATTTTCGACTTTTCTATCTGCTCGTGCCTTCGTATGGATATGACTCCCCTAGAGAGACACGCCCTACAGTTTGAGAAACGCTTGTTGAATGAATGAATAGTATTTATAAAAAATAAAGAATGAAAGAGAAAACATCCTTTAAGTGAAGAGTTATTAATTCTGAGAAAATTTCTATAAACTGTGAGTTGAACTCTTTCTTGACATTCCTTATAAACGAAAAGTAAGGAAAAACTACTTTAGTAAATAAAATCATGAATTTTAAGAAAATTTATGTGAAATCATTAAATGAAACCCAACTATTTGTGTTAGTATTCTCAAATAGGAGAAGCAATAATACAAAGATCAATACACCCTTCCTTTTATGTTCGCATGGCGATGGCTATCAAAATTGGCAAGGACATTAATCATTTGATCTTGGATTCACAGGTGAGGTTTTTACTGGTTCTAAGCAGAGATGAAAAGATCCAATACGTTGCAAACGTCTCATCAAATGAAAAATCACCAGCCAGAGAAGTTGAGGTGAATTTGAAAAATGACAAAGAAATTCTTATATAGTGTACCATCAATAACTTTTAGTCTTTTAGAAGTTAGTCTTCGGATTAGAAGAAAAGTGTGTGACGGAATAATTTTAGAAAAGAGATTTGTTTTTATTCGGAAAAGCAGAGCAGAGATTTATAATTGAAAACGTCATGCATTTGTTGCTGTATTATTTATAATAACATGATTTATTTTCTTACTTTTTTGAAATTCTTTATTATATCAACTTGATTTAATTTTAACTAAATAGATGCTCATTATATTTCATTAATCAAAAAATTTCACTAATATAAAGGTTTATATTCGTTCAGCATACATTTTTTTATTAATGCATGATTGCCAATAAACGTACGGAATTAAATTTTTATTATTGATTTCATCAAATAAGGACGATTTAAATTATGAATTTCAATGCTTTTGTTTGTTAACATTATTGTATAAAACGAAATTATTAGCTTCTTATTAGAAATTTTATCATTTATAAGTGTAATTATAAGTAAATATGGCAATTTATTCTATGTGTGAGTTATAAAAAAATTAAAGGGAATTTGTTTTTATGCCTGTAACTAGAATTCAATTAAAAAATTCTCTTTAACTTCATGAAAATACAAATACTAACTGTTCTGCACTTCTTTCATTAAAGTTTAATAATCAGGATGTGAATCAGGGTTTTGAGAAGTGAAAACAGTTATTGATGAAAATTCAAAAATTAAATTGAAGATAATCATCATTTAATAAGGAACTAAAAAGCTATCAAGGAACTATCTGGTTCTGATTTTGAGATGATTTGCTTTTACATTCAGATATGAAATTACTCTAATAACTGTTAAGGAATCCTTCAGCTTAGAGAAATTATTAATCGAATTATAATTAATAATTTAGGTAACGTAAAAAGGAAAATTTACAAAAAATATTCAGTAGTTGCATAAAAACTCCAATTTTGTATGTTAAAGTATATTAAGTAATTACAAAAAATATACCTGTATAATTTGAGTAATAATGTTTCAAAATAATAATGATTTAAAGTATGTAATTTAGTACATGAAAAACGAACTATATACAGAAAAAATGAAGATTTCTGGACGAAATGTGTATTATGCTAATATACTGTTATTAAAACGCTGCATGGAAATTAAAATATATTGTGTTGAAGCCCTTTATAAAATTTTGTTTTTCAAGTTTACTTTTTACTACCTAACATCTGGGATGGAGGGAGAACATATTTTTAACTGGCTGATAAGTTAAGAAAAGTACATCTCAAATAAGGTATAGCGAAAATATTTCAAAAAAGCTATATAACTACTGATTTGATTTTAGTTAAAATGTGAGAAATGAAACACACACACATACACATACGTGTGGTATGAGGGGGGATGCTTGTGTGCATGCATAAAGGTTAATTTTTATCTCTTATTTTTATCTTATATATATAGCGATAAATATTCTGAGTCTTCAGTATAAGGATCAAAACAATTGATAATTGTGAAATTATGAGTTATTATCTGCATTGTTAGAGTTTTAGATATTTTACTTAATCTATTGTTGATGTAATCAATGGTTAGTAAAGTTTTTAATATTTATGTTCATGTAAAAGCAATCATGTAATTGCATTATTTATTACAATTGAGAAACAAGTATTTGAAATAGTTTAGGCTACAATATATTGTAGTTTGATATAAATCCAACATTATTTCAAATTGTGATTAATTCAAGTATTGTTTTGTAAATTATGAAATGAAGAAATTGATTCCTGTCTGTTTGTAACAATTGTTTTTCAAAAAAATGTTACTCGATAGAATATTTAGGAAACATAAAAAAGTTTCACTTCAACAATTCAACTCTTGTTTAACAAGCATATTTTTTGTGAAATGTTCTTTCAGAATATGAATAAAATTATTAGTATTTGTCCAAAAAAATGAAAACTGAATTAATACTTTGAGAAGAAATGGATAAAAATTCTAGGGTATTTTAAGCGAAAGGCCTTTATGCACAAAACAGTCCCTTCTGAAAGGCTTATTGTATTATAAAAGGAATACTCAATTAACCACTGTTATTATTTTTTAAGTTTCATAATGTTTTCTTTTTTAATAAATGGAATTTGTGTAGCAGCTTGAAAATTGAGATATATATTTCAAAATTTATATGTAATGTTGTTATATCATTCAAAATCTGTTCGTGCATTTTATATGTCAAAATTATTTGAAATAATCGAAGAAATTGTAGTATGTTGTAAGAATACTAATATAACTACAATGCAGTTTATCAGAATACTAATTACAAAATAATTGATATCAAGCATTGTTAAATGTATGTTATTGAAGTGTACCTTTACGGAAAAAGCATGATTTGCGAACATAAAACTTTTATCATAATATCTATTTAACAATCATTTTGTCTATTTAGAATTATGTAGTTACTTTTGAAACAAAAAAAAATAAGAACAATAATAATAAAAAAAAGCTATTATGATATGTTCATATCGAAAGCTGTGTTTTGCCCGGAATGTCAACATTTCTTTTTTTTTTAAACACAACAATGAATATCAATTTTTTAATGGTAAAAAACTTATCGCTTGATTCATATATTTGTTTGTATTTAACATTTCCTTTCTATAGACTCTAATTTGGTTGTACAAAGAATTCTAATCAATTGAACAAGTAATAAAAATTTAAATATCTCTTTTCTCTAGTTCAATGATAAAAAAATATTTAATCCTGCATTTCTTTTATTTACATATTGATAGTATATTGACATTTATAAAGTGGGCATTGGCCTATTGAAACAAATGTAATGAGTACAAATAATAATTTCTATATGACAGATTTCTCAAAATTTGTATGGATAATGCCTGTCAAACAAAAGTGAAGCTTTTCCTTAAGGATTCAAATTTGATGAATAATTCTTTCTCGTTGTGCTGTCAATATTAGAAATATTTAAGCATTAAATTATTTATTTGGGCTTTGAAAACATTTTAAGCATTTAGGAATTACGAATATGAAAGCGGAATAATTTCAGAATCTCATTTACATATTTAATCATGAGTACAGAATATAATTACAAAATCCTGACAAAGTGTTAATAATCACCTGCATTTCAGCTATAAAGTTAAAGATAAAATAAATGGAATCTGGAAGCAGTGAAATTCTCCTGCGCGCAACTACATACACGTAAAAGTATTGAAACAAGTCTGGAATAAACAGTTTTTTATCAAGCTATTTGCATAAAAAGAGAATGCAATTAAGAGAGAAACAAATTGCTCTTGGCTTTCAATTAATTTAAATAAGGCTAACGTTAAGTTCTCCTTTTTTTGTTAAGGAATTTCTTTACATTAGTTGAATCGAAATCACGAGTAATATTTAATCTTACTTTACTTGAATGAAAATAATAATGGAATTTAAGATAAAGCTTGCCTGAACCCTGGTATTATGCTATTTCTATTGCAACTATTTTACTGTAGAAATTAGATCAATTCATTTATTTATATAATTTTAAATGACAGATAAGTTATTAAGAATCGAATTATAAATTGAAATTCCAGTTAAGGTACTTAACTGTAATACAGGTTCGGTATCTCTTTACACGCATTCATATACAGTCTGATCAAATATGTACTTATTTGAGAGTTTTAAAATCTTAATTCTTAGTGAATAGCTGAAAGCAAATGGAATTGAACGAAAAGTAATAGCATAAATTTCATGGATATTCAATATACAATAAGGATTGCTAGACACATGTTAGCTTATAAAATAAGTTACATACAATTTATTATTTTGTGTTGTCTTTGAATAATTATATATATATATATATATGTGTCTGTATGTTTGGGTTATTGAAGAATGCGCATGCATATTTAAAGCATTTTAAAGGAGGAAGTTTAAACAAGTAACAAAAAATGAATGATAATTTATTAAAAGTTATTTTTGATTAAAATACTAAATCTTAAATTGAGATCTTTTTTGTATTTTTTTATATGAAATATATGCAACTAGAAAAAATATTTTTATTCATTTAGTATGTATCTTTTTTCTTGAGCTTTCACATATTTATATCCAAAGAAAATATATGAAGTTTAATAATTAAATACGCATGCAATCAATAGATTGTTAACGAACTTTTTTTAATTTACTTGCAGGCATAGTTTTCAATTTTTCTATATTGATAACTAGATTCTAATCCAGAAATGATTAAACTTTTGAAAACTTTAAAATGAAATTTTAACTTGAATTAATATTTTAATTTTAAATGTATTAGCGCGGTATACATACTAAAACCTATTTTAAAGGTTGTTTTCAATGTTCACAGAGTATTGCAAATTATCTATGAACTCTTAAAAATATTTCCCACAAAAATAAAAATTTCGATTGGTATGATATAAGGCTTAAATCAATCAAAATAAGACACCAAAAGGCATTTGGGAATTATGAATTTAGATTAAATTACATTATGAAAATAGAAAGAAAATTTTCAAATTTAAATTAAATAACGGATTTAATCTTTTTCATTTTAATCTGTTTACTTCAAAAATTAAAAATTTATGAAGGGTTTTTACCTGGAGGGAATTTCAAGTGAAATAAAAAGAGAATAATTTTTGCCAGAATTTAATTCATACCTTAGTAAAAGATCAGTTTAAACTCTGGATCTATTTAATTTCAATACATTTATTTTGGCTTACAATTTGTAAAGTATTATGGAATTCATAAGAAGATTAATTATCTCCCTTGAATTTGAAATTGAAAATATATTATGAACGATTTCCATATTTGAAAATAAACAAGGAAAGGAATTAATGAGTTTTTTTTGCCTCATTATTTTAGTCAAAAGGTAGAACATCTTGAAAGATATTTAAAATGTTTTTTTCTTATGATTTTAATGTTTGTTGAAAAGTTTTTTAATACGTTTTTTCATGATCTATAATTACATGAGTTTTTCCCCTATATTTCGAAGAAACTAGTGAAAGTAATATTATTCTTTTCAATTTAAGTAATTGACATTGATTAAAAAATGAAAAACTTGAATTAAAAAAAATATGATGAAAAGAAATGATAGAACATTAAATGCATTGTACATAACTATTTTGAGCAAACATATTTTCTTTCGTAAAGTTTGTTTTAAAACGAATATCAACCAAAACTTTTATTTATCGAATTACTTATTAGTTCTGTTTTGTAATTTTCAATGGGTTTATTGTATATGAGGATTTGTAAACTCTTATTCATTTCGTTTTTTATGTACAATAACTTCATTGAACTATAATTTTGACTTTTTAAATAAATATAAATTATATTTTTCTATTCATAATTTAGCCACAAATAATTATGCAATAAAACATAATAGATGTTTGTAGTGTGGGAGTTCAAAAGTTCCCCCACTACAAAAAAAGTTATTTTACATTACTTTATTTATCATTAATTTTAGAAAACAATGTTTTAATACATTAAAAGAGTTTTAAAAATATGACAATTGATCTAATGTAAATTTTTTTAAAGAATAATCGTTTTCCCCCATTATTTACAAGGAAAAAAACTTTTATCATAAAATTATTTTGCATTCGTTGCTGAACTGTACAAAATTGATTTTAATTTTTACCTCAGGATTAAGAAAGGAATAACCCAATAAAATATCTATTGAATGAGTATTACAGAAGATGTAAAGAACGTGGTCTTTGCCAAATATATGAGGGCCTAAACTAAACGCGGCTTACATTACAGACAGAACAATGACTCAGCTTTTAGGTAAATCCATAACATTGTAATTCATACATTTGTTTACAAGATAACGTTATTAAAATTTCAAAATATTCCAAAAACAATTAATTTTTCCTCTTAAGGGGACTCGGCACCTTTTTTCAATTTTTTTTTATTTAAGGGTTTTAAAATATCTTTTGTGCATATTATAAACAGTTACTATTAAACAGAGAAATTTTACCATGAAAAATAAAGCTAACTTTAATAAAAATTTTAAAAATTTAATTTTTTTAAAATTTTTTAACGATTTTTAAATTTCTTTTTTTTTTACAATTATTTTTGTTTTCACACCAAAATTTTTTTAGGCTTATAATACTATTAGTAATAACTTTAAGGATCAATTTTGCAATAAACAAATTAGTTTTGGAAAAAAAATTTAAATGTATACAACAACGGAAAAAAGGCTATTAAAAGCATGATTTCTGCTACATTATCTTTTATAAAATTTTTTCTAATCAAAATATTGAAAAATGGATCCCTAATTTTATTTAGTACATTGTAATAAACATACAGACCCAAATTCAAGTTGTTTCATAAATATCTGTAGAAGTTTTGTACTTTTAAATATTGCGTTTTCATGAAAAAACTCAAACTGAGAAAACGCAATTTGAAGAATACAAATCAATAAATAAATATCAAAACAATATCTAAATTTTGTAATAAGTTGTTAATATATTGTATAGATATATACCATTAAACTAAGGCAGAAAACAGTTCAATTTCAAAACATTAAACAAAAATATAAGGTTTTTATAAAAAGCCTGTCTGACCTCAAAATTACGAAAAATAGGAAATATCATTATCTGACTAATTTTTGTAAGAAACATATATTAAATATATTAAAAAATAATTGAAATACATAAAATAAATAAAATGAAAGTATATAAATGTACAATAGAGAAAATTTAAAAACTTTTTTAAAATTAATTTGCTATTTAATTCAATATCTAATATAAAATAAAGTAAAACATGTTAAATCTAAAATTCACTATTTTTCTAAAACAGTTTTCTTTTAAAATTGGCCTGCGCCGTAAGTCATTCCTTCTCTTTGCTTAGCTAATAATTCTTTTCTATATATAGCTTTTTTAATAAGCTTAAGAGCCAGCTTATTACTGGTATTTTGACGACGTTTTCTAAATTGTCGTTTTCCACAATCTATGATAGTAGCAAGTTGTTTGGTAGAACCTCCAGTAGCTACACCTAATGCTTTCTGTGTTTCTACTATGGTACGTGCCGTACCCTTATTGAATTCACAGACAGCTTCTGTTACTGCCCGGTTAACACGTCTTTTATTCACAAAAATTTCCTTTTGACACTTTGCCCAAATCATGCTATGCAAACTTTCGTTTGCATTTTGCGTTCCGCATCGAATACACCTTTCTAACAATTCATTAGATGCAAGTCTTTGGTAAATTGGAAGAATTTTTGGAAGGAACTTTTCATTTATTGGTGTTCCTACATTTAATTTATGATTTCTTGGTTTTGCACTGTTAGCAATCGCAGATTGGTAGAAACACCAAGAGTTTGCTCCTGAAGGACACTTTGAATGCTGAGGTTTAGCATCTGTAGAAATACTATGCAACAAGGTAGCATATATTGCTGTTTTCATAGCTTTCACATCCCCTTTGTTTCTCAAAATAGCCTTTTGGTAGTAAGTGGTTAATTTCTTAATTGTAGCATCTTTCAAACTACCATGAGCTTTACCTCCTAAAGAAATACCTCGAGCACGACAATCTTTAACAGTAGATCTTAAAGCTGTTCCTAACCGCTTATTGACATGATTTATGCATTCTTCCTTTTTTATCACAACATCCGGTCCGTACACTTTTTTCTCAACCAAGTTATGAAATGTCTTACAGTCACCATCGGATAAAACTGTGATATAACGAAATCCGAGTGATGTGGATCTTTTCCATAAAGTTAATGCAGCTTCCATTTCCATCGATGTAGATGAGCCAAAGTGGTTTATATCACATTCGCTTTTATGTCCTTCATACCATATGCTGAATTCAGCACTTGACTCGCCTAACTTATTTTTTGCCACAGAGCAATGACGACACACCTTACTCATCACTTCAAAGTCAACTACATAACCGGTGAGCATATCTGTAACACACCCTACACCGATGAGTGAGGAGTGACCACGAGTTAGCCACGTGCCATCAAAACTAACACTTAGGTCTGTGATTTCAGCAGAACTATGACCTTCATTCTTGTACGCATCTTTAATCTCTCTGTGGGTTTCCGCAGATATGTTTTCAGATGCCAGAGTGTATGCATTATCCAGCCTTCTTGCACACTTCCCATATGTAGTTGATGAAAAAGGATCCATATTCATCACCATACAAAACTTTTCTATGGCTGAATAACCTTTCCCAATGTGTGAAAAGGCTTGAGTTATTCTCAAATTCACATCATGGCTGGTAGGACCAGACTTTAGAGAAGTATTTACAACAGTTTTGTTTTCATCACAGTTGCTACACAATAGTTTTAAATTGTATGAAAATCCCAACTTGGCTCCAAGCTCCAGTTTCAAACCTTGTTTTTCACAATATTGGCACTTTGCACTTAAAAGTAGATTATTAACTTGGTTGAAGTCCACCAATATATAATGTCCAACAGCAGAGGTATCCTTTTTTACCTCAGTATTTAATTTTTCAAGGCGTACATTTGACACTAATGAATCTTTAATCACTTCACAGTCAACATTCTCTTTACACCATCGCTTTTCATTCATTTGCGAAGCATGCAATGAACGCTTCCTAATAGGCATATTAGTGATAATAACAACTGATAAAACTAAAAGAATGAATGAATTATGATTGAAATAGCATTAAAAATGCTTTTTTAAGTTTCTATGAAGTAAAAAAGTAATCAAACTAAAAAGCACACAGCAAGCAAAAATGGCAAACCTAATGTAAACAAACAACTTGGCTGATAGTTACAGTTACAGCTTAAAGCGTTCTTCTTCTGTGTAGTTTTATATATAAAATATTGGATTTATTTTCAAGTAAAAAAGTGTAAACATTGAGGGAGCGTGGAATTTTAACAGCTGTCAGAGCTGTCAAAATATTTAAAATACATTTTACTACATTTAAAATAATCAGATCGTTTCAAAACTTCGCACACTTGTGTCAGAGGTATCAAACTACATTTTAAAGTAAAAATTGAAAAGGCGATATTTTCATCGATTTTGGGCTTTTGAAAGGTGCCAAGTCCCCTTCAAATGTAAAAGGATGTCTCATTTAGCATTACGGTAAAGGAGAAAAAAAAGCGAAACACATTTTAGGCAGAAAATATGTGTCAAATTGATTAAAAATGAGTGTTATGATAAAATAAGATGTTCTCTATAGGATATAGAAGCCATAATGAAATATAAATCTCCGAGTACTTTCATATCTGAAAAAATATTCAGAGTTCGGGACCTATTCCTTAACATTAAGCGAAGACATATTTAAAACTATTATTAAAGCATATCTTGCAAAAGTTACGCAGTGTCTTGAAAAAGTCGCAGTGTCAGTTAAAAGTGTCTTGAACTGCAATAAATTTGAACCTTTTCGTATTTTCGCTTGGAAAAAGATTCATATTTCTTAACATACGTTGAAAAAAACTGAACATATTTGATTATCAGAAGATATTTATCTAAGCTACTGATCGTGAATTTTCTTTAAAACTCTTTTTTTTTGTTATCAGTGTTAATTTTCTACTTGAAATTTCAAATTTCATTTAATTTTATCACAACTCAATACTGTTTCCCTTAAATAATAATATGCTTATTTTTGTATTACTGTAGAAGACAAAATTAAAACTTAAAATAGTTTAAAAACTAAATAAAACTCACAACTTGATACGCGATGAATATATATATATGTATATAAGTATTTATAATTTTATTTTCAAATACTTAATACTATAAACATAAATAATCAAAATAACATCTGTCAAAAATATTTACGAAGCTGAATTGTGCTTTTTGTAAGTATTTTTTTCTTTAAAATTAATATTCCTTCCAATGAAAATAGGTTTGAATGAAAGTATCCCTTAAAACTTTTTTTTTGCAAGAACTTTCAGAGCAACATGCAACATCCATTCATAAAAATGTAATAAAGATTAAAGTTTTCAAAATTAATCCTTTAATTTTACAATGTACATTCTACAAATGAAGTTAAAAACAATCTAAAACCTGTACGTGGCATTCATGTTTTAATTTTTGTAAAGTTTTTGAATTCACTCACTCTTATTTCTTAGTTTGAAATATCCGAAACTTCTATATAGATTGAACATTACGAAATACATACTATCTCTTACTTAGTTTTTGAATTCAATTCGTACTATGAGTAAAGTAACTTTATCATTTGTAAATGCTGAAACACATTTTGAAGCTCATATTATTATTGCATCAGATTTGTTCAAATGCTTGACTCATTGAGACATAAATTGGGAAGATATATTTAAAATAAAATAACTATCTGGAATGAATAGCAATTCCGTCTTTTCTTTTGTTAATATAAATGAAATTGAAACCAGATTTGTAAAGTATGTGAACCATGAAATTATAAATTTCTACGAAACTAGAAGGAGTGGTATATATACGAAGATATTATTATTTATTTTTAAATGTAGAATATTTATATTTTGTACAATAATTTGATAAAC
This sequence comes from Trichonephila clavata, assembly GCA_019973975.1. NCBI lineage: Eukaryota > Metazoa > Arthropoda > Arachnida > Araneae > Nephilidae > Trichonephila > Trichonephila clavata. The sequence goes on along the minus strand of BMAO01011171.1, from coordinate 84,434 downwards.
AGAAAAATAAAAAAAATATATTAATCAATTACATTTATAAAATTTGTCAAAATTAATTTAATTAGCAAAGAATTAATCAGATTAATTTGTTCTTTACTGCAAAAAAGGATTAGCTTATGAAATATACTACTAAATAATTTTTAGTATTCTCCAGTTTATGAATAAATATATTATAAACTGGATAATAATAATATGGTGTTATATGATAATCGTAATCTGCTGTAAAGAAGATGCAGGTTTCTTTTAAAAATATAAATTACTTTAAATTTTATAAATTGAACAGTTATAAAATAGTGTTCTAATTTCTGAAGATGTTATGAGAGAGCATTTAATTATTATCTACATAATAGTTAGAGTGAAAAAATGATTAAAGTAGAGATAAGAAAACATTCCTTTTTTTCTACGCAGAAAAACAAAACTTAAATTTTACACATTGAAATCTTCTTAAAAATGATGAGAAAACAATATTGATAATTTGAATTAAATAAAGAAGTCGTATAATAAAGGTTTACTGTAGGATTTTATTTTTTACAAGGGTAATTTTACGAAGATTTCCTACATTAAAAATAAGTATTTAGATTTCTTATCAATTAAAAAATTTTAATTGTATTTTTTGTTAAAGATAATTTTAATGATCGATTAGCACCCAGTTAAATTAATGTCTTCTATTTATTTATATTTAAAGAAAGAGCGATACTGAAATGCAATATAAACAGTTAACAAAAAATTATTTATAATTTTTGTATTTTGAATTAGAGTATTATGAAAATAAAGATAATATAATAATGAACAGCAATAAAAACTTCTTACATAACAGTGATGAAATTTTTATACTAATACTTTTATAATTTTAGTGTTATTATATTTTTAAGAGATACTGCAGCTACCCAATTATTTAAAGTTTCTTTAAATGCTCTTAATGACAAATGAAACACTGACAGTATAATTTGAAAGATTCGTGAGATATTTTATCAAAAATTGTACACTTATTGCATTCCTGTTTGTAAGTAATCTGCTTTCTGATGCACAAAATTTATTTCAATATATTTGTCACTGCATGCAAAATGTGATTGTTTAATTGTTCATATAAAATGATAGATTAACGTATATTCATAATGTACAATAAAATCATTTGGAATTCCCCAGCTTATTGAATAACATAATGATAAATTATACAGCTATTTAGTTACGTCGTATTGAAATTCGATGTTGCTGAATTAATAGAAAAATCTTATTTCTGAGGAAGAAAATAACTTTCTGCTCCAAAAGTAATATTCTGAATTGTAATTAAGTAAAACGGAGATATTTAACAAATAGGTTTCGTAAATAATCTGGGTTGGTTTGTCATCTGATGGGTTAAGGAAATATTCAAAATGTAATTTATTATGGTATTTATTTATTGTTTGGAATATAAGGACTCAAAACAAGTTTTACGATAAAATTATTTATTAATTCTATTTATATCTATATTATTTTATAATTTATTTCCCTTATGTGTTTGTCATGCATTCAAAAATGAAAAGGTTAATGAGAAGACTAATTATTTTGCAATTCAAAAATTAATTTCGGTCATTAGAAATATCATTATTATATTTGTTCCGAGGACAATTATTTAGAAAGATAAATTTAAAAGTTGGGATACATATATAACAGTATTTAATTTCTTAAAATTATTTTTGCTACTATGTTAGGAAAGATCTTAGAAATAGTAATATCACTTGATAAAAAAGTTGTTTTTCTAAATAAACTCTTTACAAAGAATATAAAAAACTAATAGAGCAACATTTAGTAATTAATTTAGCTGCAGTTAATTAGTAACAGTGTAATTTCATTATATTAAATTAAGTTAATCATACAACTGTAATTTACGACAAAATATAGTTTTCAAACTCATTTATTTTTAAAAAATAAATTATTTTGATCGGATAAAAGTCAAATTTGAAGTATTAACACTAAGCCATGCCCTGCCCTGAGATAATAACTTTCCAATAATAAAATTACGTTTTATCTCTCATACTTTTGCTTATTTTAGTCAAAATGAATTGCATTGTTGATTTATGCGTATGCTCAATTTCAAAGCAGGGAATATTTTGCCTCCTTAAAATTTAAGTTTATTCTAAAATGCGTTTTCTGAAAAAACTTCAGTGAGTAACTTTCTCCATCACCTTCTCATTATAAAATGCCTCTTCTATTCGCTTCCTTTGTATTAATTACATATCAAAATGAGCATTTTTACAAAAATAGAGTTAAAATTTATTTCGCTTTTTTAGAAAGAGCTATAAAATATATCTTAATTTGCAATATTATTCATATTTTTTACTGTAAAAATATCCTAAAAGTTTTGTTTAGAGACCATAAAAATATGACAAATTTTTAGAAGTGAACATTATTACAAAACAATAAATAATTTTGCATTTTAAAATTAAAAATTGTAGTTCCTAAAGTATAGTTATTTATTAATTGTCTTATATTATTTGTCATATTTAGAATGAGATTTAAATTTTTAGTTACTTTTTAAAATAACTATTAAAAAAGAATGTGATTACGATAAGAGTTTATCAGTATTTGATCAGAAATTAGCATGAATTGTAAGAATATGTTAAAAATGAGAAAAGAAAATTTTCTTACCATTAAAACAATTAATAAACTTCAGAACTTCTTTCCAAATTTATATTTTAACTTAGAGAGTTTTTAAACTTAACCGCCTAAATTCACGCATCAAATTTTTTGGAAAATATATTACTCGTTTCGGTTAAAAATTTTATAACATGTATTACCACAGTACTCAGTTGAATCATTTCATAGATTATTAAGCATAAAAATTATATGTAGGAAGTATCAACAAAACTTCCACATTAGAGTTTCAGGTAATGAATTTTAATGATCATAAATAATAAGTTAAGTGTGGTAAGTTAAAATAATTGAAAAAGTTTCTTAAAATGATTTTGGCGATAATCCAAAATTTATGCGTATATATTTGATGATTTTTAAATAATTTAAAAAACGAATTTATCTATATAATTAACTTTTTTCTCAAATTCAATTTATTCTAGAAATTTAATTCTATGTGGGGAATATTTATTCAAAAAATTATAATTTTATTTTGTGAATATAATACATCATTTATAGTAATTCTGAGTGGATTTTGAGGGGACAGTATAATACATTAAAACATGGTTATGTATAATCATAGTTTTAAGAGACCGCATTTAATCTAAGTAGAAATTAAAAATCTTCTGACTACAAAATGAGATGGTTTATGAATAAATTTTGCGTACATTGTACAGTAATGTATGTAATTGTTAAAATATATTTTTTAAAGAATTAATTTGATTGTTTCTTAAATTTTAAGGTTTAGTTTTAGTATTCATGATTATTAAAAGACTTTTTTTTTCTTTTTGAAGTATCAACTGGTTATATAGTTTAGATCTTTCTTAAATTGAAACTTAATGAAAAAGCAATATATTTTGGATTATAAATTAAGTGATTACTCAATTTACAATTTTTATCAAAATTAATTGGTTTTAGTTTGTTCGACTAAATCATAATTTAGTTATTTATTCCTTTTCAGTTTAAAAAAAAATTACATACGAGATATTAAAAAATAAAGTATAATTATTTTCAATACAATCATTTTACTTTTATTAAAATGCATTTTAATTTTACAAGAATCTATTTCAAAATTCAACAACAAATACTATGATATTTTTTTAAAAAAATAATTGAACAAATATACTTTAAGATTGTTTTTAGGCATTTAAAAATTAAAATAGTTTTTTTTAATTCTTTTTTGAAATGAATTTTATTTAAGAATCTATTGTATCATAAAACAAACATTTGGTTTTTCATAAAACAAATTAATTTAAATTAATGAAATCATTAATTTGAGTTTATGAAAAAACTCATAGTATGATTTAATACAACATTTAAATAATTAATTTTTAATTTTTTTTTCATCCACCGTAAATTTTAATTCTTTAACCGAAAGAAGAACTTTAAAAAAGAGAGAAACTTACCCTTTCTGACAAATCCAAAAACGAGAATGAGAAGCAGTTCTCTCTTGTAAAATAGTATGTCCAAAGTCATTTTGATGTATTAATTATCAACTTTATATCATTTCAATTTTATGCAAATCTGTTATTCATGTTTATACTTCTGTATCATTGACTTCAGTTCGTCTTGATGTCACGTTATCAGATGTCTGTAAAATGCTATTCGAACTCTACTAAACGTATGTAGCTATTTAATTAATATAATTATTTTTTCCTGAATAATTATATATATATTTATAACACTCCTATTTTAAGCGACTATAATATCTATAGGACTATTAGATCCTACAACTTTATTTTTAATTAACTATTAATTAATATAATTAGTCTATATCTGCGTAAATTAGTCTAATGAGGAGTCTATTAGTTCTATACTTTTCACCTGTTATTTTATTCAGGTGATTTTAATTTTTCAGCAATTGCCCTTTTGTGGATTATATATTGTTCACTTTGAACATGGTCATGAAAAAGTTTCAAGGCCAGCGTCCGTCACCCTTTCGCCCCAGGTGACGGCTACCGACTAGGGGGCATCACAGGGTCTAGCTGCTCAGTGAGTGTCGCCAGTTCTTAGGGGAGAACCGAGAAGCACAACCGGATGGTTCGATGACGTCTAACGGGTGAAAGGGGATGCTGCAAATGCACGTGCTTATATGTTCGCCACTGGGATGTGGGAGACTGCGCATTGGGTACCATTTTCCTCTCTTTCGGATCTCCCTCCTTCTCCCAACGTTCTTCGGAGCTACTGTTCAGGGGAGAAAAAGAGATTTTTCTTGTTTTGAGATTTCTTTTCTCTTGGCGGTCCTCTGAAAGACTGGTGGATGTTGTTTCGCACTTTTTTCCCTCCTTCTTCCGTTTTGGATGATATCTAGGATAGGTGAGAAGGTTGAGAGGGTGCGATACGCTCGGTGGAAAAATTGCCCCAATGGGAGTGTAAAAATCTGAATAGTTTTCGGGAAGGAAATAGAGGGATTTTCAGAATAACATTGGTGGCATTGTGCGCGACATCCACTAATTGTGTGATATGAATATTACTTAATTGAAAAAAGATATTTATAAATATTTGTATCCCCTTGTATAATGTTAGACAAACATTTAAGCGCAGAATGAAAAGAATAAGTAAATGGGAAATGCGTTTTCATTCATATTAACATAAATAAAATAAAATGCAAAAGTGATTGGCGAAAATTATTTAATGGAGAAAAGAGAGGCAAATAAATTTTAGGGTAAGATATTGATAACAATAAAGGAATAATACTATAAATAACAATAAAATTTTTATCTGAGATTAAAACATTGCATATTTGCTTATCCTATGCAAATATTTAATTTAAAATGTAGTTAAAATATTCTAATAGGAACTAAAAAAATAACCATTTAAACAGTATAAAAATACAATTTTTTTTTTGTAGAATTAATAAATTACTAATAACGATTAGTATAGTTTGCACACACACACTTCAACAAAAAAATAAAATCATTAAACCTCTACATTTATTTTTCAGTTATGATACATATGTCCATAAATCAAACTTTATTATGAAATACGTGGTACAAATCGGCACTTGAATATGTAGTAAACTTCTTTCCTGGAATATATTTTTATCGAAATGTGTATTTTTCTTAGAATGTTAATGTTATCTGCAAGGAAAAATTCTAATAAGTTAAAAATGTTTTATAATTTTTTTCTCATGTTGATTCTAGTTTAAAGTTGTAAAACCAAATTACTTTTCGAATGACCTATTTCTAATAAACCCAAATTTTGTGCTTGTTCTTTAAACAAAAGAAGAATATATTTATCGATTGTGTCATTGGTATAAACGAGAATTATACAATACCTATTCAAATCTGTGCAATAATCGATTCTTAGCCGCATCCCAAATTCTCTGCACATTTTTTGAAAAATAAAAAAAATAGTGTGAAAAGGTTTATCAAATTAGATATTTACAAAATTTAAAAAACAATTAAGTAATAAGTATAAGAAGTGAAAAATTAACTTATTTAAAAGGCATTATAAATTTTTAAATGCACATATGAATAATTATAATAATAACTATAATTGTTATAACCTTCAGTATAATTTCCCCATCCGACAAAAGTTTTCGTTTTCGATTTTAAGCCACACCCAATTTTTAGTAGCACTGACACTGGAAAAAATTATGGCTTTGATTCTAGTAAATAAGGTAATAAAAATTAATATAAATATATGTTTTATTAATATTTATTTCTGAAACTTATATTACGAGGAATCGCAAATCATTTTGTAAGAAGTAGTTTTGAATGAGTAAAGTTTTTTTTTCACGTCTTAGAAGATTTTTTATATAATATATATAGAGAGACAATATTTGTAAACGTGCTATTGAACTTTATATTATGACGCGTGTCATCTTATTTACAGCTAAAAAGAAAACAATAATTTTAGTTTAGTGCAAAGCTGATGAAAATGATCTTTCCGCTATTATGACTGGAAAATGGCTGATTATTTCGAGGGAAGTAGCATTATACTATAGACACGATTATTCAGACATAAAGGAACATAATACTATTAATATTACGCAGGGTAAGTTGCATAATTTTTTCAGATGTTCATTTTAAGAATAAAATGGTATAACATGATCATAGTTCTTTTTTCTACGTAATAAATTGTATTTAATAAAATATTATTGTGATGTGTTTTAATTTTTTTGTGTGGTATATTACTCTTTGTAGGCATCTTTAATAATGGTTTTACGATCCATGCGAAATATATTAACGTTCTTAAAGACATGAGTCAAATGTTCGGATTCGTAAAGCAGAGCTATTTTATTACACAAAAATAGATGAAAATTTTTTTATTGTCAGTAAAGACACGACTATGCCCATAGATTCTCATTTGAATTTGCAGATAGTTATGCAACAGTGAAACGAAGACTGTAGTATTTGAAGAAAATTTGGCTGAGTGCTGTAATGATATGAATTGCTTAATGCGATTATCGTCTAAGAATTATTGTTATTACCTCAGCTAAGATTTTACCACGTGTCATTTCCTATATGATTAGTTGAGTTAGTACATGGTTCGACAAAATTTCAAGACAAAAGAGTCAAGTTTTACGTGAAGCGAGATAGCTAATGTATCAAAAAAGTAATTAATTAGAGCAAACACATTCGTAGGAGAAAAGGCACCCGCAAAGTATTTACGATTAAGACTATTATGCTCCAATCAACAATTTTCTATTATTTAATGAAATATTAACTTAAAATATTATTTTCCATTTTTTCCGAAACTTAAAAATATCAACTATAATTTGATTTATATTGCTCATTGCAAAGAATGGTTATTGTTAAAATATTGCATTATAAGTTCAGAATTAAACCTTGAAACTCGTGAACTAATTTCCATACCGATAATTCCGTAAGTTCTTTCTTTCAAAATTTTACGTATACACCAATAAATAATTTTATTTGAGTTTTGTTATTTTGCATGTAAAAGTAATCATAACACTCTGTTTAAACATATGGTAAAATGCGGAATGTGATTTTGTCACTTATGTTAGTCATTTAAGTGTATTTCTCATTCGTTCACGAGGGCTCTTGAATTCATGACTGGATGAGTAAATTTGACTTCTTTTACTTTTTTAGAACAAACTTTAGTATTTTCATTGATTCTTGAAAAAAAGGTTTGATAGATAAAAAAAAAGAATATCAGAAGTAACTGTCTAAAACCAGTCAAATGTGTAAATGCATATGCACAGGTAATATTTTTGGTAGATAATTATCAGGGAAAAAGAAAAACACACGCACTAACAAAATAATTTAATTTTACATAATGTTTTTTTTTAAATAATACCTAAAGGCAGAAATTTGAAAAGTCAGACCCGTCTCTTCAAAGAGCTGCATAACACAGTTTCCCAACCCCTGACATAGGATAATGATCCCTTTCCTTCCCCCTAAGTCATTTGCTTTTTACCCCATCCGTTTTTCAATATTATCAGTCACTTAGAGTGATGCCATGCTCTATAATTAAATAGCCCAACAAATTGGAATTAAATAAGTGTTCAATGACATCTTTTGATTTAATATTGCAGCATATAAACACCTCACACATTTCTTAGTTGAAGTGATCAGGCCAATAATCCTTAGCAAACTCTGTCTAAACAGAGAATCACACAAAAACTATTCTTGGTTGCAAAGTATGCTATTATTGTACCGAGTATTTTAATAATTCAATGGAATTCGTAAAATTTTGTCCCAAGTATATTAGATTTTACTCCAATCCACCTTGAGAGCAATTTTTCAAACAAAATTTTTTACATATTTCAACATTTTTAAAAATTTTCTTTTCAATAAAGGTTTTTACTTTTAAAAAATAAACTTATTAATTAAATATTATTTTATATACACTACTAGTATTTCTTTCATTAACTATTTTATTTAGTTGAATCACAAAAAATTGCCCGTTATAATTATGTTTCTCTATTTTTTATTTTGCAAAAAGGTTTCATTACTAAACTGGACATTTAAAATAGCCAACATATATTGCAACATATTTTCCATTATTATAGTAAGTAACTTGCATTGTTTTGTAAGAGTGAGTCTGTGAAACTTTCATAATTAGATGTTTTGTACCATTTTGACAAAAAAAGTGTATTTTTAACAAAATTCAGAGAATTAAAGTTGTGAATATAAGAAGATATTCTACGTAGGATATATAAATTCTCTTAAACTTTAGAAAAATATGATGCTGTAGTATGCTTATTTTTTTATTTTCTGTATGCATAAAGTTATTAAAAGTAACATAAAAAAGAAATTCCCAGTACATTAAATTTTTCATCCGAATTTCTACCCACAATAGTTTTTACAGATCACACATACTTAAATAAGTAAGTAAACTTATATTTAAATAGTTTTTAGAAAAAATAATTGAGCTCCCCAATTACCGCTAATATAATATAAGAAGATATTCATTATTATCGTATTTTACCTTCAAAAATTTATTTATTAATTTTTTCAAAAAGTTTAAAATTTTTGAGTTTTTTAAAACATAAATTTGCTATATATTCTTGTTTTTCTTACCAAATGCCTGAGTTATCCCATTGTATTTGCTATATTTGTGAAACACATCGAACGTGCCCTAGCCACGTCTTAAGATCTTCCATATTTTCAACTATTTTCCTCGTCATTCTGATCCAAATTTTCGTCTCATAACTTTTAGAAAATTGAATCAATGTTCCAGATAAATGGTAATATTTTCCCAAATTAATGAGTGTTTAATGTAACTTGGTTTAATTTCCTTTTTGTGCCAACAAGTCCAGCTTACTCTACAAATCAGCAAAGGCTTAGAAAGAGAAAAATAGTACTAAATATTAAATTATTTAATGTTCATCAAATGTTTTATTTTTATTTATTTCGTCAAGAAACTCTAACAGAAAGCTTTTTAAAGCAAAATTATTTGAAGTATTAATCAAATACAAGTTTTTCCCATTGCAAAACATGAAAAAAAAAGAGTATAAAGAAGTAGTTTAATAGGCAGAATAAATAATTTTTAATCACAAATATAAATTTTGTAAATTTAATTGAATATTTTAGAATAGCAACTAATTGATGTTAATTTTTAGCTTGGCATAAATTTTACTTTTATTTAAGTTTCTTTTTTTAAGGACAGCTGTAAAAGAAAACGGAAAAAAAATTAAACCGCATGGATAAATTTATAAAAAAGTTGTAGCATAAGGTAAGGCTAAGTATTCTTTTTTGGGAAAAAAAAGATGTTTTAAACATAAGAAAATGTAAGCATTTTCTCATGATTCTTTCATTTCTTAAAAACAAAACAAAAAATAAGTAAAAATAGATAAAAAATGGGGAAATAATTTATCTAATACATTACAAGGAAGATCTGAAAAAAAGATTGCAATATAATCTGTTAGAAACCAAAATCTATAATTTGACTTAATTAAGAAATATATTTTATAATAACTTTAATACTGCTCAATAATTTTAAATAGCTTATTACTACAATTAAATTTGAGGTGTGTTAGAATGTTTCTAAGATAATTACTTTATCAGCTAAAATAGTTCTGAAATGCTCTAAAAGTTTGAGTTTTTAGCTTAAAATATTGAACTAAAAGAAGTTCGGAGTTTCTCTCTCTCTCTCTCTATATATATATCCTTAGTTGATAATTTATATGATGGGTATAGAGATTTTTGAAAGTATACAATCCAAAGCACTGCAGTTTATATAATTAAGATAAAAATTTTAGTTATATAACATACATTTATGATCCAAGACTTGAAAGGAATATGTATCATATATGCATGTAAACACAGAAATTAATTTAATCAGTCTTTTTTTTTTCACAGTTATATTTTGAAGTACAAAGACGTAAAAAATCTTCCATGGAAGGGCCTCTTTTAAGTAAAATATTTAAAGCTATTTGAAAGAAAGAGAAGTACCATTCTTGTTAAATCATATTTATCAGTTCTTTTAATGTTTAGCTAAATTCATGGGAAATGTTCCATTATGTTTTCTTCCGCTTAAGAATATTAGAGACAATTTGAATAATTTATTTTATTTATATCACTATGCATTTAACATGAAACTTCCGAAGAACGCCTGGATTTGAATCACATTGAAAATTCACTATAAGTTGATCCAATATTTTTAAAGTACTATATACAAATACAAATAAAAATGTTAAATTTATAATTTTCATAGTTTATAAACTATTTGAATCTTTGTAAAGTTTTAAAAATTCTGATGTAGTATAATGATATGAGACATGTGTTCTACATTCAACTCACCTATTTATAGAATATGTTTTCATTCTTCGAACATATATATATATTAGACGGCTGTCTAAACAGTATCTGACTTTGAATTTTTAAGCCCAGAGAGATATTAGAGGAGCACCACTTTGCATAGGGGGTAAAATGTTCGAATTTTGGGTCTGCATTCGTGTGACTCAGTCGCTATTTGCTGGCCACCGATTGAAGGGTGTTATAAGTGATCGTTCCATTTCTTATTTTTCTCAAGATGGATAAATGAGTTAAACCATGGTACAACATCAAATTTCGTCAAAAATGTAATTCTAAAAGCAAAAATATTCGTAAGGCTCATTTGATGTTTGGAGAAGATGTTATGGAGTAGATAATAACTCAAAGGATGGAATGGTTTAACTGATTTACAAATAGTCACAAATCCCTGGAGAGTGACCAGTATTCTCCAGCCACAAAGTTCACGAAAAAATAGCTGGTATTAAAAGGGTAAGAAATCTATCAAAAAAGATCGTTGTTTAACTATAGAAAAGATTTCCGATTAGATTTAGATCAATAAACCATCCGCAAATGGAATTTTTCTTGATGATTTAAGCAAGTCCAAAGTGGCTGCGAAATTTGTGCCAAAGCTGCTGTCGACAGAATAGGAAAAAATCTGTTTTCTTGGTGAGAATAGTTCCAGTCATTCCACTAACTCTCAAAACATGAATCCTTGAAACATTTTTTTTTGTCAAGGTAATGATTGAAATGCTGTACAGAGAGAAGAAAAATAAGACGCAGAAGGCCACGGTGATAAAAATTATTTCAAAAGAAGCCTACCAGCAAAGATTTTGGCAGTGGAAGGACAGGTGGGATACGTTTGCTGAGACATAAGTGGTTATCTTAGAAGATTAGGGTCCTAAAATCCTATCACGTAAGTCATATATTTTTTAACCTGAGGGTCAAATACCTTTTATGTAACCCTGATATATATCTATATCTATTAAGTATAGAATATATATATTAAGTATAGTATAAATAAATGGTTTCATCTTTATTTCTTTAATATTTGGTTAATTATAAATTAACGTAAGAATTGACAACTATAATTAACTAAAGATATTAGCTAAAGAACTAATAATAGAGAAAGTTATGTTAATTTAGTTAAATAAATTACCTCGTTTTCTTGTTGTTTTGAATTGTTTTGATTAATCATTTATTTATTTAATTAACACCATGCTATCAGGAACAGCTTGAAGCTACGTTTTAACGTACAATGTGATATATGATATTTTAAATTTCCAAAACTAAACTAAATTTAGTGCGGCAAAAACCCATGAGGCCTTCTGTGGCCATCTCAATATTCGTGACCATGGGCGCTGAGGCGCATGAGCAGATATTCCGATCAGGTGGCCAGTCTGACATGAAACACCAAGTGTTTAGTTCCCAAGCAAGTTTGATGCTTATTAATTTATCCACAGAACCTTTCCAAGCCCGGGATTTGAGCCCAGAAGCGGTAGCGTGGAAACGCTATACACTACCACGTTGCCGCCGGACTTATTAAATTTCCAAATATCGAATCATTACTTTTGTCTCAACTGGAAAATTAACTCATATGACTCTACCGAAATAGAATATAAAATTATGTATATGTGTTTATACAAATACCAAATACTTGAAATAGTAACATAGGTTCTACTTTTTTTTGAAAACTTGTGTAGCGAGAATTTATTTGCCTTAATAAAATAAGTTCTAAACTTTATAGACACCAGAAGAATGAACAAATTAAAAACACATCTAAATTACATAAAAATTTATACGTGCTTTTTTTAGATTAATTGATCTAAAGAATAACTTAAGCCAGTGTCTTTGGTTCATATGTTTAGAAATTTTATTAACTATTAATTAAAAAACGTAAAAATTAAAGTATTTGTGAGTCTTGTTCAGACACGGATATACATTAATACTATATACAAATTATTTTCAATATATAAGTTGTTTTGAAAATCATTCTTATGAATGCGTATTTACTTTTTCGCGATATTAAGTTTTACTTAACCTAATTAGGATTTAAGTATGAAGGGCTACAGAAGGAAGAGACACATCTAAAAAACAATTAACTGTATTTGAATAATAATGCAAGTACTAAGAAATATGATAAAAAACTAGGATTTAAGTACAATTATATTACAAGCTCAATTTTCTCTCCTGAGTGAGACATATGAATGCATAATTGATTTCTATTTATTACTTTTTTGATTCGATGCAGCTATTCTAATAAACAAAAGCCAAAATAATTATTTTTCAAGGGCATATAAAATCATTTTTTACGTCAATAGTAACGTAGATATAGCAGCTGTTATTATATATATATATGAAGCACAATGAACTTTTCAGTATTTTTCCCCCTGTTTCTGGTGCATTGGCCAAGGAGATAGCTGGTGTTAATGTTAGAAAGCTATTTTTTTTCATTAGTTAAATTTAATAAAAGTAATAAGTACTCGTAGAAAATCTAATTTTCTACACATTTTGTATGTTTTTAATGATATTAATGATTCTGCCGAGGAACTGGAATCTAATTTCCTGCATAATTTTGTTACATTCTGCAACTCTGTGTATCATTTACTAATATTAATTTACTGCTCAAATGTTTTAAAGCATTTTCGCATGGAGAAGTGTTAACTTCAATTCGATTCCATGGCTAACACCCACGTACGCAGTCGTATTTTTTAAAACTGTACAAATTTATTTGATTTAAAAAGAGTAAAAAAAAATTGAATCAAACTTTAAAAAAAATAGGTTAGCATAATCCAATGTTAGCGAATGATTTCGGTGTAACTGATTTTTAATGAGTCTTGAGTTGATAAATAGAAATTGTATGTGATTAAAAATCAAATGTATATAAAGCTTACAACGCAGCACTTCCCTAAATTGAGTATCTGTTATTTTTAAACCAATACATCCCATTTAAATACGATCTCATGTGTAAATTCTGAATCATTTCAGTTACATTTTCACTTAAACACAAATATATTGAGTTATCTGAATTTAAACAGATAATCATTTTTGTATTAATATCCAAAATTTTTAACATTATAAAATGCGTTCTTCTGAATCGCTAAGAATTGCTTAAAATAGACAGAATGACAAATGATGATTTCTAATCTCTCATGGGGTCTCTTAATTGATTTTTGAAGAGTCTGAATACCTTAAAATTTCAGACATAATATTTTAACGTACTGATAATTTATTTCACCTTTTATGAAAATATTCAAATAAAGCTAGGTTTGAAAATTCTTTGTAGATTTTCTGTACTAAAAACAAAGCATAATCAGTGGATTTCTTTCCTGATATCAAGAAGAATATCAAAACTGCAGCCGTTCAAATTCAAATATACCAATCGTTTTTTAATAATCATTACTTAACTTAATCTGTATTATTACTGGAACTTGATCTGTCTCTTGACTTTTAATCCATATAATTTACAAAGCCAACTAGCATTCCACGAAATGCAATTAATTCTTTTGATTCTGAAATTGATTACATGACGTGACAAAAAAATAGTGTACCTCAAGGTCTAAATCATACCAATTTGAGAATTTTGAATAAATTTTGGCAGGAACTATATCTTAAGGTTAAAATCAGAGACGTGAATTCGCTACTTTCCTTTTTCCCTTCGGTCTTTATTATAGGAGAAACGTGATAGTTACATAGACAGGGAAAATATTTTTCTTGCTTGCTCTTTTTCTCAAATAATCTACAATTCTCATGTCCAGTTAATATAATGAAATACATATAAACGTTATTTACGTGCGAGTATTTGTTTGAATTAGATTTTTAATATTATAGTAACACAATAAATATCAGGTTTATTGGAATCAAAACTATTAAAATGGTAATTGTATTTCTTCTAATTTATATAATTTAGATTTTGATTGCCATTAAAATAAAATATTTTCCCTCTTTTCGATGTAAATAATAACCGATTCTTTTAATGTATACAGTTTTATTTGAAACACAGTGTGCCAGTTTTATCCAAGCTCCTTCTACAAATAACACTTTTAAAGAATTTGTGGTCTTTAAAAATTATTTTATTTTCAAACTCCTCTTCAAAGAAGAATACTTGATTATGTTAATTAAGACTACTAATATAGTCTAGATTTTCAGTTTAGAGAAGGAGATAGAATAGACTGCTATCGGAGCAAAAATGAATCAAATTGAATGTGAATCGCGGATATTT
Source organism: Trichonephila clavata (assembly GCA_019973975.1). Classification (NCBI taxonomy): domain Eukaryota; kingdom Metazoa; phylum Arthropoda; class Arachnida; order Araneae; family Nephilidae; genus Trichonephila; species Trichonephila clavata. The sequence continues at coordinate 69,419 of BMAO01011171.1, read as the reverse complement.
AATATGTGATAATTGAATTACTTAAGGTGTCGAATTGTCACTGGAGATAGAATCCAGATTAAATAGCAGGATATTGTTGAAATATGGGTAGTGTTCCCACACCTTTAGGTGTTCAGGCGAGATCATTATAACAGTTAATTTAATATTTTAACTAATAAAAAATTGTAATGAGCAACCAATGAGCGTTTTACTTGTCTGCTAAAGTTCATGATGAGAAACAAATTATACCAAAAAGCGAGGGAAAATATTTGATAAATTCTAGAGATAACAAGTGATAATGTTAATACTCTCTTTAACAGATTAGTTATTTTTTTCTTAAATTAAGAATTGAAAATGTAATGTTATAGTCATTTTTGGCTTTTTTTATGAAGGGAAAATTAAAATAGGAATTTAAAAATTACAATTTAAAACACGAAAATTAACTAAATTTTAGAACGCAAAATAACTTGAAACAGTATGTTTGATTAAATGTATTTAAGAATTATGGATTAAATTTTCAGTTTTCAATTTTTATTCAAACCTCAAATATTTGTAATTTTATCAACTTTAAATTAATTTCATGAATTTACTGTTCAATAACTTTAAATAAGCAATAATTAATACCCTTGAGAATTTTATATTTACCGTCTACTATTAGAATTTATTAACAACATTCATATGTGAGATGAATTCTCATAAATTATTCATTTTAACCTGTTTATTTGATTTATTTTTATTGGTTTATTTGGTTACTATAATTAACTTTCATTGTCAGAAATTATTAACAATAACTGGTTAGTGTGATAAACTTTAATAAATTGTTCAATTTAGTAGGTATATTTGCTATTTTTAATAATAACCGACTATATTCGTATAATCACATTGATTGTATTATAATACAAGTAATTTATTTTTCAGCTGAGTAGTTAAGTGGGACAAAATTAGTAATTAGCTCCAACATTATTGTTTGATTTGAGATTGTTGCTGTTTTTGTTGAAATAAGCTGAGAAAACGTTGATAAACAAATGCACATACTAATTGGACAAGACTTTCACCTAGATTTCTGTTATTATGAAAAAACCGTTTAACACGAAATTGAGGAGGACTGAAATATTTTTTTGTGTTAAAGAGTATAGCAAAAAAAACCCACATATTCAGCAAAATTAAGTTTATTAAAGAACATTTCATTTACAAATGCAAGTATTTAATAAAAATCAATGAAACAAAAGCATTCATTTTAAAATGACAATTTTGACAAAATTTAACAATACAAAAATCATTCCGGATTTCATTTTTCGTTTTCTGTTTTTGATCACCAACCTTAAGAAGCTCCATTTTCAATTTAAACAAAGTGGAAGTTTACTTTCCTCCTGAGCACTTTTTCACTGTGCCCGTAAAAAAATTTATCTAAAATAGGGGGAGGGGGGAAGGCTAACCAAACTCATTGACTTTTGCTCACACTGCTATGTGCTTACCACCGAATTCCGAAGTCAACTGATGAGAGACTACATGTTTTTGTTTGGTGTTTCTAGAAGTGAAGTTTGAAGGTAACTTATATATATATATTATATATAGAGAGAGAGAGAGAGAGAGAGACAGACAGATAGATAGATAGATATAGATAGATAGATAGATAGATAAATGAAATTGGTTCGTGTCACAGACTACTCAGAGGGCATTTTGAAGTTAAGTTAGCCTCCTTTTTACGAAACATGTGAAACCATATCTCTTTCATTTCACACCCGTCTTAAATCTCGCCTGCGTGGTTGATGTTTACCATATTTTGATCATTCCCAGAAGGGAAATCCTTTCGTGTTAAGTGAAAGAAAATGCATGGAAATGCATAGCAGTTGATCGGGACCGTTGTATTATTTCGTGTTAACCAACATTTCGTCTTAAGAGTTCTCGCATTAAACTTATTTCACTCTACTTTTTCGATATATTTTTAACAGAAAAAATACACCCAGCAGGAAAAAAAATCAAAATTCTCTGAATATCTTTATTTATATCTTAATCCTATCTAACCGCATGATGACTTTATTAACGAACACTAGATGAATCGATATTTTGATGCATGTTAGTAAATATCCCTTCCTCCAAGTATCTGAATTATTTTTCAAAAAGTTTAAATTATAGAAGTAGAACTGTTAAAAGCATATCCATGTTCTCTTTCCGTCTATCATTAATTTGCCAAAAGTATGCTTGCATTAAAGGTAATGTTCTATCCCGGATTTATTCAGTATAAACTAATGATGCCTTGACACTATACATTTCCCCATTAGAATTATTTATCATGTTTAAAGAATGCTCTTGTAAATGTCTAGTGTATCTTCTGTAAGCTGAGCTTACTAGCTAAAATGTTACAATAAATTGATGCTTAGAATTTAACAAATTTTAGTTGGCAATGAAAACAAAACTTTCACTTTGTGTTACACACCGTAATTATTGTATCTTAAATTCAAAATTTTAAGGTAATAAATGACCTTGCAAAATAAGTAATTTTAAAACATAAATAATTAATATGTTTTTCTGTTATAATTGCTGTATCACAGAGGAATGAAACAAGCAGGATGTTATAAATCTCAGGTATTATGCAGCTTTTTTTAAACTACACTGAATACTTTTGGATGAATAGTAGTTTTTATAATTATAAGAAATATGTAACTTATATGTGGTACGAAATATTTTTACGAGGAAAATATTGTTTCTGAATTTATGGAAAGTCAACCGCAACATTTCAAAAGTAAATTAAAACAAACGTATTTGCCTACTCAAATTTATAATATTCTATCTAAGTAGAATTCTTTTATTTTTAGATTTTATTGAAATCTATACAAATATATTTTGCAAAAAAAAAAAAAAAAAAAAAAAAAAAAAACCCTAAGAATAATTTTAAAGCTGTCTTACAAATTGAAAAATAAATTTGAAACAGAAAAGAGAGAGAAATATGACTTGATGAATGATAATGTTTCAGAATTTTACAAAAATTAAATACATATTGAGTTCAACCAGGGCCGATTACGCATTACAATTATTTTCTCCGATTTTAGCAATTTATTTGGAATAACTACAAAAGATACTAACGTAAGCAGCATAACTATAACAACAGACGAATATTTATGAACAAATGAATTAAGTAATCAAAAGAATTAACGTTACAAGAATTATTGAACTAAAGCAAATGTTAATAATATGGAACAGAATTTTCAAACTAAACAATACCTATAACTAATATAAAATTTAACTAGTCAAAAATTGGCTCAAAATAAAGGAAATATGTTTAAATAGAGATAAATATTTTACAATACGATATAGTCATGAATGCGTGAATAAGATTAGTGTATTTATACATGCGTGGGAAGAACAGTTTTCCACGATTGGCTGCACACCGTGGCCTCTGGTGAAGTCTTTTCATTCGGCGAATAGATTGATAGTATGATGCATAAGTACCTATAGAGATTACACTTTATAATCTTCTCTTTAATAATTAAAACTTTTTATGAATTCATAAAGAGTTATGTTATCCAACATTCTAATGAAATTATCAAAAAGTACATAATTAAACAGTTAAAATATTGACGTAAATTCAAAGTTAGAATTATAACTAATTTTAAAAGAAAAAAAAGTAAGACGCGTGCAAAATCCTATTAAGCCAAAGCAACCATTTAAACCAATATAAAGCTCGTTCATTTCTTAACCGCCACAATCTTTCAAAATCAATCAACTCCTCAACTTGCATTGGCGTCAAATCAAACAATAACAAATAAGAAGGGTAAAAAAATCTCTTGTTTATACGCATCACCGCGGGCACCGATTGTGTCCTTTTTCTCTATAGGAACTAACACAGCAGTCTCTCGGTATACTATGAGAATGAATTGTCTTGTCCACTCACTAAGATGTGGATTAAAAGAACTAGAAACGGACCATCTACCAAAGGAATCCCAGAGGACCAGTGTTCTCAGGTCTTCGCTGACATGGAACTAGTTCTCTTACCACCGGCACACAGCTAACATCCCTGGCTTTTAATGTTATCCCATTTGTCAAGAACAAACCTTAGGGGACCAGGCCCTTTCCTGACCACTTCGAGAGGATAGGCAATCGTATTTCTTTTGATAGAGTAAGAAAATGCTCCTTGTGTAACTTTCACTCTACTGACTTAGCTATGTCTTACAGAGAAAAAAAACGGGTGGGGAGAATCAGCTCAGTTGAAGTTTAATATCTTAAGAGGTAATATTGTTTTTTCGAATGGGATTTTATTAACCCTTAAATCCGAATTCAATTGTGTAACTATTTAAGAAAGAGATACAATGAAATGAAAAGATTAAATAAAAGAAATGGATAAAAAGTAATTCTATCAATTTAGAATTTAATTTAATGGAAGTATAAATATTAGACAACTATTGAATGTGATTGGTTTCTTTTTAACTTTACTCTCTCTGATACAACACGGAAGCTGTTTTCTGCGCATCATTTTATTCTGAGAAACAATTAAGTGGCGAGAACGATAACTACGCCAACATGAGTAATTCGAGCGCAAAAAAAAAAATTAGAGTACGCTCCCTCGGTAATACGACAAGGAATCAAGATTAACATGTAGCATACTAAAATATTACCAATCTCGTGATCGTGACCACTTACATGCTGTTACTATTACTTACGATATTAAATGTATAGTTATTTTAATTGGATGAGTTACTGAGTGAGTGGATATTAGCATCCCACTGTTCAGCTACACGAGGGCTTTTGGGGACGGTCCGAAAATGTTGAACCATGGTCAAGTGACGCGGACGACACCTGAGCTGGCACCCCCCTCTCCTAACTACCACACCACATCAATGGGAGGACGTTTGAGCTCTCGACAGATATTTTAATTGGATTAAGTACTCTTTCTTTCTCTAAGTCTTTAAGAAATCAGGTCTCCAATATCCAATTTAACTGAAGCTTCACTGGTTACATCCAAAACCACTTCTGCATTTTCAACTAAAAACTTAATGCCAATTTTTTTTTTTTTGTAATTTGATTAGTTTTTTTAATAATAGGAAACGTTGTTAGTCTGATCTGTAAAAACATGAATTACTTAAAGAACTATGAGCATCTAAACAAAAAATGCATAGTTAAAAAAATTTTTTTTGTTAATGTGCATAAAAAGATATAATTTTCAAAATCCATAGCTAAGCTTAAATTAACACACTTCTTTGAAAAAACAGAGCTCTAAAGCTAATATCTGACTCTAAGGAAGAAATATCAGTTTTAGTGAAAAAAATAGTAATGAATTTTTACCATCACAATGAAGGAATATTTAAAAGCATTTTAACTGATAAAATAAATCAAAAGCTCTAAAGAAAGCAGAGTTATCAAATTGGGATCAATATAGAGTTCTAGGAAATGAAAATAATAATATATTAGGTCAATTAAATACAAGAATATGAGTATATTCGCAGAAGTGCATATCAAACTTTAGTTTTGTGGAAACATTTTTGAATATTTAAATTTACATTCAAACAAAAATGCATGTAATATGTGATGAGAATTATCAAAAGAAAATGTTTTAAACTTTCTGAAATGTTTTCAGTTTGATTATTTCGATCCAAAATAAATAAATCAGAATAAAAAATGAAACTTAAGGTACCTCTTATTCTTGAAGAAAAATTTTAATTTATTTGTGACACATATATATTTTCACAATATTTTTTTTTAATATGAACTACAGATGCGAACAAAGAACTAGGTAAGCAATCCATATCAAAGATACATTAAGAATTCTTGTATTTTATGGACTAAGAAATTAGGAAATTGTTTTGCCAAAAGAATTCAGATGCAGCAATTGTTTAAGTGTTATTTTAAATTTCAAGTATGTAAGTTATTAAAATAATTAAACAGGATGCTTCTTATCTCTGGTATTAAAATTGTTATTAATGAAAAAAGGATACGAATGGAGTGGTTGAGTCAATATTACAATCCTTTTAACAAATTACAATCTCCACCTTTTTGATATTCAAATATGCATCAATTTATTGTATCAGAACAAAAGAATGAAAAGTATGGCTGTGATATTCCGAAAATAACCCATTTTATTTTGCATGGGCCATGAAAGATTAATTAACACCTTCCTTTCATCTGAAAGTTATTCTTAGAGGAATAAAAGAAAAATTATCATTACAGATAAAAAAAAAAAGCTTTCATTGTGATGAGGGATTTAATTAGGTTTGAGAAAAATATCAGATGCTATCATATGATTGAAACTGTTGAGTAGCAAAATTGGGTTTCCATTAAAACAATACGTTTTCCTTTAAAATTAATAAATCCTCAAATGAATTAAGCCTAGAAAAGGATTTTTAGTGAGTAGTGCAATTAGCTAATTAAAAAATATTTTAATGCATATGTATTGTGAGCCTTAGACTAAACCTTTCCTAATAATTCGTATTGTTTAAGATAGTTTGAATGATAGATTTATTGATTATTAAGTAGATACAATTAGAAGCAAAAAGAGGGATACTGCCAATTGCCAGATTATTTTATGAGACGCAAAACAGACAATTTTTCAAAATAGTGAGTCGTAAATCTTGTTATAATTTTGATAATGTAAGCTGAGACTGTCTTTTTTTGCTTTCTTTTTATATAGTTATTTTTAAAAAATGTTGATTTACTCTTACAATAATGCAAAAACTTGCTAATGTTCTCAAAATATTATTAATACTGAATAAATAATTACTATTTTTCTTAGTTCGCTGATAAAACGAAGAGCTAAGGCACGCCCTTTTTGTGCCTGATCAGTACACAAATCGAAGCTTTGTTTTATCATTTTGGAGGTTTTTTTACAAATATCTTATTAAATCTCTCATGTTTCCATATTTAACAGAAAAACATTTCTCAAACTGTCAGGTTTTATTTAGATTTTGGGTAAATTTTTCAAATTTTTACAATGTTACAAACCCTACTCCTATAATGAGAATTTTTTTTATATATAATTAGGATACCAGATCAAAACATTATGCTTAATGGAAGTTGAAATTTAAATTCAGAATATATCTTGAGTTATGTTTGGATTTAATCGAAACGTTTTTTTAAAAATCCTATGTTGAGGTAAAATTGTTTGAAAAGAGACAAATGAGTTACACAAATACAATTTATTTCTGATTGAACTTTTTTTTAAGATTAGCATCATATACGTTTATAACTTTTCCGTGGTATTGTTTATTGTAAATATTCATATTAACTGAAAAGTCAGGGGTTAGAATTAATGTACCTTCAAACAACGCAGACAAATATAAAATTTAGCAAAAAGCATAGTTATGAATTTTAAGAAAAGCTTTTAATAAGAATACCGTCACAAGTAATAAGTATTGTTTCTCCATTATTTTTATTTTTTAAATACTTTTTTATTATCCAAGAAAGCAAATTAATCTATAGTATCGGAATTTCAAAAACATTCCTAGTTATTTTATTAATTGATCACATTGAAATGTAAAAGTAAATGTGACAAATTTTTGACATAAAAATTTACAATTGCATCGATTATATAATTATCGTTCTTAAAAAACATGCAATAACTTATTAAACTCTAAATAAGATTATTTGTTTTTATTTTTATGTGGACAGAACAGAATAATAAATAATCAAGCTCAAGAATCAGAACAATAACTACCTGCAGGGGAAAATATACTTAAATAAATTAATCAATATTGTAATGCAACATTTTTTTATTGCAATATAAAATAAAATCATCAATTTAAAGTTTGGCTTCCTTAGGAATTTCTAACTATTTTGTACAAAATATTTGTTCTTCAGAAAACTAATATATGAAACTGTTGCACCTCAAAGACAATAACTAAATTCTGGTGAAAGGTAACCAAATAATAAATTCGTAATGTAGTAAATATTTATTGTAATGCAATATTTTAGAACCAAAAGAGAAAATGATTAATCAATATTTAGTAATGAGTTTAAGTGAGGAATTGAACAACTAACAACCATGTTTGAAACTTTCCAACATAAGATAAATTATGCATGAAACATGGAGATAAATTGTGATGCCCACCGGAAAAAGACATTCCATTTTGAGACAATGTGGCAGGCAGCTTCTCAAATGGCTAATAAAGAACCGATTGGAAGAGGCATAAATCGGATTTAATTAAAATAAAACGTTTCCCCATCAAAGTCAATCCTAAATTCGAGCTACGATAAAAACATTTCAGCTAGTACTCGGTTCTCTTTTATTATCTAAATAATTAACCAAATAAAAACAAAAACGAATAAAAAAGTGAAAAAAATGAACTCAGCGTAAAAGGAGCTTAAGTCTTCATTCATATGGCCCACTCCAATATTTATTGGTAAAAAAAACAATCCCATGACGCACTTCTTAATTATCGGCATGTGCAGATTAATCGGTATTGTTAAGATTAGCCTGGTTTCATATTTACAATAAAAAAGAAGTTAAAAAAATTAATTGATTATAAGTATTCAAAGAACAGCCCAACATATAATTTAAGATTTGATTCACTTATCCTCGTAGAGTAGAATAAATCAGGTTAAAAGAGAAGCAAGAGTTAAAAAAGAAAAGAAAATTACAACGAACCTGAGACTAAAATAAAATTAAATTGCCTTTGCTAGTTGAAAGAACGAGAGAGAGAGAGAGAGAGAAAAAGAAAAAATCGGGAGCTTTCTTTACAATAAAATTTGAAAAGGGGGCGAAGAAAGAGAACAGGAATATTTAAAGCGCGAAGAAGTCATTAAAACACGGTGCCTTAATGAGTAAGATAGGGAGAACATCTAGAGAACCGTTGCCACTATAGACAAACTTAATTTCCGAGCCAGCTGCTAGTAATTAATAACACATCTTAGAAGATCAATGGAACCATTAAAGTTGGTGAGTTATTGATTAAAGGGAAGCTGTTAGCCAGTCACCGTTAGTATATTGTACCGTTCAGAAAGACTGAAGAGTAAGTCATTTTGACACAATTCCTACACTTGATGGATTTCTAGCTTGAGAAGTACAATAAAAGAAACTTATTCATGTCTTGTTTTTATCATAAAATTAAACAAAAAAGGTCTAATGATGGGATCTTAAAAGTGTTATCTTGCAAATCTTATGATGGAATCTAAAAGAAATGCAAAATAAAATAAGCTATGAGATTTTGTGGAAAATAAATCATTATTTCAGTCTTTCTGGAATAATGATATTTTATGTTCAAACAGTGTGTGTATGCTTAACAAAACGTTATGTATATCTTTTATAAATTATCATTAAATTTAATTAATTGCGAAACTTTAGAAACTGAATTATTAACTCTTTTGTCTCTATTGGTAAGGCTTTTATTTTACAATCCATCTAGTATATAAATTAGTAAAACGATTTAGAGTAGAAGCAAGGTACATGAATCGAAATAAATGGAAAACAGTTGTAAAAATTAAATCCTTCAATCATGAAATAATTAAGTACTTTTTAAGTATTTTTCCTTTTTTAATAATTCGATGAAAATAGTTTACTCATTAATGTTCAATTAGGTGATTTTTTTAAAAAAAATTACAGTAACATCCCTTTATTAACTTTTCGAGGTAACATATAACATAACATATTAACATATGATAAGTTCTAAGTTTTTGTTTTTCTAACTTCTCTCTGAATCATTAATTACACAATTATAACTCAAAACTCTCCAGAAAGTATATTTTATATTTTCTTTCTGTCTAGGAATTATAAAAAAAATCTTTTCAGATAATTTATAGAAATTAAATTATCGCTGAACTTGTATATATATATATATATATATGACGGGTTTCCCATAGGTCTAATAAACCTCAGCGAGAAGTACATTAAATGAAAGTTTTTAAAACCAAAATAATATAAGTGCCAAAAGTCTTGGGGCATTTTTTAGCATCCTGTGGGGCAATCTTTAACCCAACGAATCGCAGGGACTCAATAAGGTCATAATAAGTCAGTTCTCCCAAAGAAATATTCAGCCATGCTACTTCAGCCGTACTAAGAAATATTTGTTCGTGAAGGATTTTGTAAATGAACTGACCTTCCAGTCATATCCCATATATGATAAATGAGATTCCTGTCTCATGATATAGGTGAACAAGCCATTCGCTAGAATTGTCTATAATATTTCTCAAGCCAGCCCATTCCCCGAAGACTTTAATTCAATGATAAAGGGAATTAACATCCTGGAAAGTTTCTCGGTTTTTTGGGTAAGTGATGCTTACGAGAATAGCTGCGAATGGTCTACAAGTAGTTGTGAAGATGATTATTTTCAGCCAAAGATTAGTTTAATTTAACCAGAGGACGCAATCAATGCAAAAACAATCTGCATCATTATTGAGTCATCGCAAGTTTACATAGTATCCTATCAATGAGTTGGGTTCCTCATATTTGTGCCAGTTTACTCTGCAATCTAACACTAACATCAATTCTTACCAAGAGAAGTAGTTACTCCTTTGTCTAACCAACACTTTTACGGTAATCTGTACTCCAAATAATTTCATGGGTCTAATGCAGAATCTATATTGTTATTAAAAACACTTGATTTGGGCTTCTGTCACGTCCCATCAACACCATATTTTCTCTACACTGTTTCCAGAGATACGATTTCCGTACGTTATGCACAATGATTTGTGTTATTGCACAAATCAATTGTATTGGCGTTTCATTTTTTGTTACATGGACGTCCCTTTTGTCGGTTATTACGTAGACCTCAGATTTAATAAGTAAAAGAACAGCTCATAATAAATGAAAAATATGTGATAAATAATTAATCGTTAGTCTGGTAATTTAATAAAGAATTTCGGAAAACGCATTATAATTTGTGGTATAACAATATATTTTTATAATTACTATACCTTAGATCTCAAATATCTCATCTAAGATCAATATTTTTGAGAGTAAGAAAATCAAATATTGTATAATTAGTTACTAAGAAATAAAAATTTAGTGATCCTTTTAGTAGAGTAAGTACTTTAAAATAAGTAAATAATGTTATGAAAATGTTCTGTGATGTATTATTTCTGATTGAAAGCAAATGTTTCGTTATTGCTAAACATTTTTTATGTACAAGTTGTATTAGAGTGCTGGCACCCTATATAATTTTAATAATAAATTCTTTAGATGACTTACTTAAATATTTGTTTCTGAGGAATCATGAGTGTTAAAATGTTTTAATGTTTCTGAATTTTAATTTAAAACTATTATTGTGTTGTCCAAGCATTGATTTTCATTATGACAAAATAAATGCGTTTTAATGTCACATAAATCCATTTCCATTAATATACAGCAATGAATTACATCTAATACTTGAGTAAGCATTGTAATACATGAACACGAAATAAGATGAACTAAAATAAAGTTTGAATATCGTGTTATCTTTTGCCATCCAATGAGGATTTAGCAAACATTTATAATGCCATCAGCGCTGCTTTTAATACATTTTTACAGTGGCTTTAAGCGAGAAATGTTCTAAACCTTAAGATAAATACCAAAAATAAATTAAAGATATATAAATAGAAAGCATTTGTAGCACACCATTGAGAAGCTTCAGTAATATGTCTAACAATTAATTTGCAAAAACATTTCTATAAGGGTTATGCATTAAAAATAATTTCTTAATGTTTAACTCTAGTTCTATTTATCATATTGAATAATATATTCTAGGATTTAAACTGCATTGATACAACCCCTGTCTACGTTACATTCAATTTATTCCTATAAAATATTGTACAAATTGTCTAGTCTTCGGTTCTAGAAATATATGTACGATTTGGAAGTAGCTATCCTTAGGGAGTTTTGCTAAAATTCTATTTATTCAAATGCAAATTTCTGACATCATTTTTATAAGGAAATAGATTTATGAATATTCATTTATGCTAAATTATACTTCATCGAACTTCTGTTAAATTGGAAGTAGTTTTCAGAAATGTTTATTTAGTAGTTTGTTTCTGCATTTAAATTAATCTTATGGTTACAAAACATAAATTTACTACTAATATTATCAATTCTTACGTTTTAAATATTAAGATATTTTATGTGTAAGATTTTAACTAATGCATATTACGCATTTTATATTTTAATATTACCTTATTTTTTTACACTATATGTAGCAGTAAAATTTGAAGAAAGAGAAACAATAAAAGATATTTGTCTCACACATTCAGAGTTAAAAATGCATTTTTGTATTGGAGTACTATAATAGCACTCCTTAATTTAAAGAAAAACAAAACATTTTAATATATTCATTAAAAGACTTTTAATTTTGGACTGACGTATATTTTGTATTTAATCAGTCATGAAAAATGGTTTCAGAAAAATATTCGCTAATCAATTAATATTATCACTGTTACTGTCTTATCTATTATGTTCCAAAAAATAATATATTTTTCGAAATTTTTCAAGTCACTTTTACGGAGAGTATATTATTTGAAATGCAGGTATTTTATTAAAAATAATTATCTGTAATTAAATTATTATTAGGAACTTTATATGAGGGAATAAATGCATTTTTGTTGTTAGATATAACAGAGTAGTTATTTTTATTTTTTCTTACTATGTTCATAATGGTCTTTAAATGTGACTTTATTTTTATATTTATAATTATGAATTATATTAGAGGAAATTTTTAGAGTGTAGGGATTTAAATTCATTGATAGTTAGTCCACTATAATTTTACAAAGATAGTCAAATTGTAAGTATTTTGGGACGGAGAAAAAATATTTATTAGTTTTGGATTTCGATGAGGAATGAATATTATTCATTTGTGATTCTTTCTAGCATTTTCAACTCCAAATGCCACTTTAAGCGTTCTTGTAACTGAAAGTATATTCATTAATTTTCTTCAATGATTAATTTTAAAGAAAAGTCTACCGAAGAAAAATGATCCAAATTGAAAGAAATAATTTATCAAAGTCGGCGTTTCTATGTTTTGTCATTTATTTAAATTTATATAAGTATTAATTGTTCTTAAAAAATGCAGCATTATATATATATATATATCTAGTAAAACCAGTTTATATATATAACATAACATAACCAGTTTAACTTCAAAAAAATTTATTTACAATATATTTTCTAAGTAAAATTTTTACTGAAATCAATATCTCAATTTCCAAAGGTATGTCTTTTAATTGCAACCGTTATGCAGATATGATAAGCAGTGAGTGAGTGTATATCAGCTTCATATTGTAAAACTACACGAGAGCCATGATATCTTGATTAAAAATGTATATCTGCAATTTAAAATATGGTAGGTCAAATGGTGGTAACATGAAGCATTAAGCATGTAAGCGAAATTAATCGTAAAAGCAAATCACATTTTCTCTGCAAATTCACAAATGCTGCACTTTAGATATAGAGCTATTTGTTATACATCCTATAACTTTTAATAGAAAATGTCATTTCTTCCATATTGTATCTCCCCTGATAGCGAACCGATGGTCGACCTGTAGTTTGGTCTTCTTGTACTCCGGATCTAAGTTGTGTGGATTTTTTTTATTTCTTTTGAAGGTACAGGAAATCTTTAGTGTATGAGACACTTACTCGCGGGAGGACTTTTTCGACTTCAGATGGAAGAAGATCTCGTAGTGTGAAATATTGTTGAGCAGATGAAAAAAAAAACTCACACACATTCTTAACACATGGAATCTACTAGAGGGTGCACCGACCATTCTTTCGTCTGTGAGAACTTTGCAAAAATGTAGGGGAATGCCACATTGAATACTTTAAGTTAATTTTTTCTGAAAAATAAATCAGATTGTACAATGTTTTGTGTTATTCGTTCAGTTTTCCAAAACTGTTTGAAGTTAGGGATTCAAATCTAATTTGACTCTTTTCTGCTTATCATAGTTGAATGTGACCTACTACTCTAAATGGGTACTACTATCCCTCTTATTTTGTGAAAGCAATTTAGGCACCCTGCATTTATATTTGTAGGGGTGTCATAAATTATGACTAGACATTTAAAAAAAGAATTAAAAAAAATAAGATTTTAACTTCAGGTTTTTTTACATGCCCCATAAAAAAAATACAGTTCCTGTATTACTGTCTCTAAGACTTTAAACTATCATGGCTAGTTATCTTAGGTTTATAACTATTTTGTGTATATTTTTGAAATATATATATAGAGAGAGAGAGATAAAATTCTCTACTGTAGAGAAATGAATCATCTAAAACTAAATCAAGAAACTAAAATTTTAAAATAAACCAGCTGTAAGATCTTAGAAGAGATATATTAGAAAATATAAATTAATAGAATTTAAAAAATATACTTATATGGCTGCTGCAGTACTATAAACATTGATGAATCAGTACAGCTCTTTTGTTTACAAAAAATGATTTATATAAAATGGGGGTTGAACATTTCTTTCTTTCTTCTTCTTTTTTTTTTTTGGCCAGCCAACCTTCTCATTTTCTGTTAACAATACTGAGAAAAATCTTATTGAATATAATGGATAGAATATCTAAATACATTACAAGAGAAAAAAGTAACTTATCAAAAAATTGCTTTCAAAAATGCATCGTTCGTGTTAAATCTAAGTGCAATAAACAAGTTATTGCCAGATTCTGGACCTAAATGCAAATTCAAAACATGGAATTGGCTGAATAGTAGCTCTTAGCAAAAGTATGGAATTAATAGAAAATAATTTTGTAATATTTGTGTTTTTAATCTGTTCATAATTGTTACCTTTATAAAATATACAGTTCTCTTTTAGTACAAACATGAGTAGAGAACTAAATCTATCAAAATTAATATTTTAAATAGATGATCTTTATGTAATTTTAAAACTATTTTTTTTATCATATCATCAATATTAATAGAGTTGAAAAGATCTTCAAAATCTAACCTATAGACTGAAGAAATCTTTTTATCTTTAATTTTTTTCAATTAGTTTTTTACTATTTTTAAGTATTGCTGTACATTTAAGATAACTTATTTTACCTTGCAATATTTCATGAAGAATTTTGTCTGATTTGCTGATATGTGTTTAAAACCATTATTAACAGTTCTAAATTTGGCTGTGCCTTTATGAAGTTTAGGAGTAAGCAATACATATGGAAATTAAAATTATTATTAATTTGTGTATTCTTAATTTTTTATAATATATATATATATATATATATATATATATATATATATACAATTTAATACAGACAAAAAAAAGGAAAATAATTTAAATGTTTATATTATTTACTATTTGATTCATAATTACAATATGCTTCTTTCATTTTCATATATACATATTAGCTCTTCCTTTGTGCAAAACTATCGAAAAAAATTTGATTCATTGCATTTTAATTTGAAAAACATGTGAGAGTTTTATTGAAATGTATACAAAAACGTGCTTATTATTAAATTTCATATAACCTGACACTTCTTACACCATCATACATCTCTTTTTATACATATTTTATTTAATAAGTGTGTTGTGAGCATGTTTTAAATAAAAATAAAATAACATAATCAAATAATTTTCAGCTTAAATGACTTCGTTCTTTATAATAAGAAATGAAACTTTATATTAATTTATGATGATACAATGAATAAATGTATTCGAAAGAATTAAATGCAAGAGCATCAAATAGAAGCATGTAATAATTACTTTTATCTTGGTATATGTAAATTGTAAGGAGATTAATTTTATGGATGCCTAATATATAAAAGATGAAACAAATGTTTGAGAAATATAAATATTAACACAATTTTTTAATATTCTGATAGTCAGTATTTTGTAATAACACACAGAAACTTTTTTTACTTTCAAAAGTTTTGAAAAAATTATAAATTTTCTTCGATTAAACATTATTATCAAGACTGAATTTGTATTTTTACTCAGTATTATTAAATCTAATTTAGTACGTTTTAAATTAAGTTATCATGTTTCAGATAAATAAAAAAAGTATAAAGTACTTAAATATTTATTTGAGTATTCAATCCTGTCAATATATTCCTACTTGCACAAAAACATATTTAAGTTTATTTGAAATTTTATCATAACTAAAAAAAAGATAAAATTGAATGGAAAATTTCTGAATTGAATTTCAAATATATGTGAGATTTTTTTAAAATTATTATTCAGTAATTGCTTTTGAATAAGGTGAAAATTATTTCGCGTAATGCCTTTAATGAAACGAGCCTTTAAAAAAAAGAATAATGTTCTTACAGTTTTTGAACCATATAGAACTAAAACTGTTGGTCATTAATAGCTAAAGGACTAAATTTATGTATTGCCATAGTCACATGATAATTGTAATTATGGGTTTCTGACCAATCAATACATAAATTCATGTGACGTCATAGACACATTATGACTCCAATCACATTTCTTTCCATCTGTACATATAATTATGTGACGTCATAGTCACATTATAAATGAAACGTGTTTCGATAGAAATAGTTTACACGCTTCGGTGTTGCCAGATTTTACTTTTCACAGAAATGTTCTTTTAAAAACTAGATGTTTGTCAGCAATAATAACGAACACAGATGAGCAAATTACATTTAACTTAAAAGTACAAATATAATGTGAGATTTTATTTTAAAGTTGAAAATCTTTTTGAAGAGATTTAACACTTGAACATCTTTATAAATAATAATCAAATTTGAAATCTTATTTAATGAAGAACAACTAATAAAAATCTAATGTCATTTTTCAATTCAATGAAGACACGTAATTACACTTATTCTGTGACAGGTATGAATTAAGCATATTTAAAAAAAAATAGAAGTATTACAAATTAAAAATTATAGCTACCTCCATTGAACAAATTTATCGTTAATGAATATATTATCAAGTGGATGTAACAACAATAATGACAGCAATATGCAACTCTTCTAGAGGCATGTTGACATTCTAATTAGTAAGTTTCATTCATGATAATATGTAGAATTTAAATACTCTAACTTACCTTACTTTTGAAGTATTTGAAATCGAATTTAACTACAGTTTATTTTGCAATTCTTCTCACCCAAATCAATTTAGTGTTCTAAATATTTTAAAAACATATTTTACAAAAGGACAAGAGATTTTCTTTTTGTATCAAAACAAAAGGTTTCATATTTTGCATAACGGAATCCTAAAAGCCATGGCCCTTACCCATACATTCCGCTTCCATGAACAGATATTCGCTATTTATCAAGACTACTTCCTCTCCGAATCCAAAGAGCGATTGTGAAAACGGATGCCAGATAAGGGATTTCGATTCCAGCGGACTCGAATTTATATTTCGATTAATTATATAGTCTATCTTTTTGAGACCAAACCCTTCGCTTCCGCGAGAAAGGAGATTTATTTCTCAGATAGGAAGACATTGTGAACAAGTGCTAAGAAAATCGAGGGAATGCGACTATAAGTGGCATCACATTTATCTAGACGTCGCATTTAAGGCTAGAGACACTGTAAACAAATGGTTGGTCCTTATCACGTGATAGTCCTCTGGGTGATTTTAACTTTCATTAAAGAAGAGTTATTGCCTTGAATAAGTAGGTAAGGATAGTAGAATAGTTTTTGGCCTGGAACAGTTGATAAGTACGCTTTTGGCTGTGAGTTAAATCTTACACTTTTAACATTTCAACAATTTTGAATTGTAAGAGATTAGGTTAAATACATATTTAAAGCTACATTCCAGGTTTAATGAGATTATATATTTATAATTACAATTGTATACTAAATATATAATCTCATTGTTTGATAAAAAAAAGTAGCAACTATATAATTTACTAAATATTAGGCAGGAATATTGTTATAATGACTACAATAGCAATTTTATTTTTTAATAAATTCAACAGATCTCCTTTTTTACTAGGAAATCCTTTTGAAATAAAAGTTATGAATGTAAAACCATCTCCAAAAACTAAAAATCGTCTATATTATTTTTAGACTTTAT
Organism: Trichonephila clavata; assembly: GCA_019973975.1. Classification (NCBI taxonomy): domain Eukaryota; kingdom Metazoa; phylum Arthropoda; class Arachnida; order Araneae; family Nephilidae; genus Trichonephila; species Trichonephila clavata. The sequence goes on along the minus strand of BMAO01011171.1, from coordinate 51,571 downwards.
TCATAAAAATATAGAATAATTTTATTTATTTGTATGTTTGTATTTAATTTAAGAGTCAACTTTAAAAGTAGCACGATTTAAAATTATATAAGTCGTAATATAACATGTAAGGATATATTTACAAATTATTTCGTAAATAAATATTAATAACGTGATAATTATATAATGAATTCATAATTATACATATATTTTTACAATATGACTGTGTGTAATTGCACATACTTCCATCTGATAGTGTATAATTATACATACAGCAGGCATATACTTTTATATGATTGTATATAATAGTACACATACTTTCATTTGGTAGTGAATAGTTATACGTAGCATATAGTTACACTTTTACATAAAATAGTGCAAATTATGCCCATAAAATTTCATTTTTACCTGTGCATATAGCGCACATATATATACAGTAAAATACGCTTAACGCGAAAACGCTTAAGACGAAATATTGATTTACACGAAATATTACAATGGTACCGACAAACTACTATGTATTTTCATGCATTCATTTTCTCTTAACGTGAAATGAAATTCACTTTACACAAAATTTTCCTTCAGGGAATGGACATTTTACTGTAAACACCAAAATCACAGGTGAAATTTTAGAGGGTTGTGAAATGAAAGAGAGGTGGGTTTTACATGTTTCGCTGAAAAATAGCTAAATTGGCTCTGAAATGCTCTCGGAATAGCTTGTGACACGAGCCCAATTTTGTTTATCTAAACTACATTCATTCTCCAACCCCACATACACCCCACAAAAACATTTCATTTCTCATCAGTTTGCTTTGGAATTCAGGGATGAAAACATTACAATGTGAGTAAAAACAGTTGGTTCTTTTTTTTCTATTTTAGAGTAATTTCTTATGTGCACATTGAAAAGAGGAGTTCAGGGGGAAGCAAACTGCTATTTCGCTTAAAAGGAGGATGCAGATTCTTAAGTTAATCAAATGTAGACGATGAAAACAGAAATCTGTGAAGAATTTGATGTTGATAGCTTAGTATTAAATTTTTTAAAGTTCATGTAAATGCTTTCTTGATTTTTATTAAAGACATGCATATATTCATATCTTTGTAAATAAAATATACTCTTAATTTTGGTGAATATATGTTATTTTTCGCAATACCCCTTAACATGAAAGCTATCTCAACCCTTCAGTTTCGTGTTAAATGATTTTCATGCATATAAAAACAGTATATATTCTCATAAAACACAATGAAACACCCAGCTAGACGGGTATGATAATGGCTATTTTTTATATATAAACAGTATATAATTATGCTATTATATTCATATTCGTTATATAATAGTTATAATTATACATATAGCACACATAGACTTCTATATGATAGTGTATAATTATACTTACACTTCCTCTGATAGTGAATAATTCTACATATACTTTCATTTGATATTGTATAAATGTACATATACTTTCATTGAATAGTGTATAACTGTTCATATACTTTCATTTCATAGTGTATAAATGTACATATACTTTCATTTTATAGTGTATAAATGTACATATACTTTCATTGAATAGTGTATAACTGTTCATATACTTTCATTTCATAGTGTATAAATGTACATATACTTTTATTTGATGGAATATTCTTTAGGATATATATTCTCTGAAAAAAAGTATAAATACAATCTTTTATGAATTCTTAGTTAAAACATTGTTGGTGCATATAATATCTTCCTCAATTCTTAAAAAGTGTAATTTGCTTGGAATGTAAAGAAAAATATTTTTAAAACACTATCTTATCAGTAGAAAGTATTTTTCTAAAAGCAAAAGTATCTTATTTGAAAATAAAAATTGAAAATAAAGTCCTGCTCCTTTTTATAAACTTAATGGAAATATTCATATATTAGCTTCGAAGCGTATCAATCTTCGACGCTTGGTAGGTTAAAGTAGCGTAAGAAAAACAACGTGTCTTGCTTTGAAGATTCTTTAATAAAATCAAAAAATTTAAAAGAATAGGGGAATCTTTTTTTTTTTATTTATTCATTTAGCTATTCATACAAGCTATATAGGTTTGTTCTCACAACTTTTTTCTCTTCTTCCTAGTTCCAATTTCATTTCTTAAAACAAGACAAAACTTATAAATCTATTGGCATGAAATCCTCGTTTGTACGTGAACGAAACAGAAAGGAATATCTTGGATCGATTTTGATTTGTTCTGGTGCCCAGAACTTAATTTGTTTTTCTTAAATCCCTTGTATTTGGATTAGAATTTCTCCCTTTTTGCTCAACATTCAGAACTTTTCGTGAAGCTCTATTTTATTGACAGCATCGGTAAAGTTAATCTTCATCTCTTTGGTATACTTTTTTTTTTGAAATTTTCTCCGATTTCATTGCTTACAGAGGATTTCATATTTTCGCTTAAAACCTATTAAAATAAATTAATTTTTCAAAAAGAAAGATGGATTTTATGAAAATATAGATATACTTAAAGGTACCAACTGAAAATATCAAATGAAAACTTATTCAGTTGTTCTATTTGAATAATGCTGTGTTTGATATAATTGAATATTATTTACATTTGCACAGTTCACAAAGAAGGCATAGGAATTTTGAAATATTTGAATGTTACGTGATTTGAATAAATACTTTTAAAATATATACATATAAAAGTAAGTAGAGCAAACAAGTATTTATTGAAAATATTCTCATACATAGAATTCAGCGAAATGCATTCAAAATTTTTTTGAACCAAGAATTACATCAGTTACAGAAATTCATTGCGAGTTTAAATGAAATAACATAACTATATAAATTGGTATGAGTGTAAATTATATTATTTTCGAACATCTGAAAAATTAGATTTCGCTACGACTAGTAATTCGACCTAAGCAAATTAGATATACTAATTTCAGAATATTTTACTCCTACATAATTATAAAGCTGAAATTCAGTCAAAAAAGGAACCGGATCCTGGGTTTCTCAAGTAGTATAGAAAATATTTAAATTCTTGAAATTCTATTTCATGTTGTTTGCAGAAGCAGAAAAACAGAAAATCAATAGATAATCTATTTCGTAATAAGAAATAGTCGTTAATAGTTTCGTTAGATACTTGTTAAACAGCTATAATAAAATCTAATAACTGTTATTTTGTAATAAATTAATATTTTAATTAGAAAATTAAGATTTAAGTTCAATTCAGTATAAAATGCATATTAAGAACATATTTAATTAAAACGTGTTGAATGTATTGTAGTAAAATGTATTAATATTTAAAAAATACAAAATAAGCTTCCTAAAGAATATTATATATATTGCATCTTATGTGTGTGATTTGCTTGCAGGAAATATTCATATTTTCTAATTTCTCTATTTATTTATCAAAAACAATTTCAATTCTTCATTTGAATGAAATAAATACGAATTCAGTATGCAGTTGTTACAAAATAGAGGAAATTAATAAGGATTTGTTGTTTGCTACACTAATTGTGACTAGAATCGAAACATTTTCCTGGAATCATAAACTGATCTACTTCTTGAAAAAATTTTACTATGATGAAATCTTCAATATTTTTTCGCTTTTATACAAGCAAGATATGCTTGGAAAAACAATCTTATTATATTTTGAAACCCAATTATATTTGAAAGAGGAAAAGATTTCGATGACAACTGATGTAAATTTTCATAACACAAGCACGTTTTTTTTTTAATTTGCTTTATTCGTACCTTTATTCTGAATTTCTATGATATGAATTTTTGTATAACATCACGGTATAACTGACACGCATATTTGACAAAGGATAATAGAAATAATTTGTTAACGAATAAGAAAACTTTAAAATATTACGAATTACTTAAAAAAGCAAAAAATATTTATCGAGAAAATTTTAAACATATTAAAATATTTACAGATGTTCTTTGTAGTTTTATTGTTAGTAACTTTATCAATATCAATCGAAACAGTGGAAAAAATATTGACTTATATAAATCCGATATTAAAATTGATTATTTATAATGAAACTGTTTATTTTTTTGTTTATGTTAATCTATGTCAAAAACTTTCAAAATATAACTGTTCAATTCTATTAAAATAAAAAGAAATAATTATACAATTAAATTATTCTCTTTATTTAAATATTTTTGTTTTAAATAAAATGTTTATGTATAGTATATTTAGTTTTAGTTTCAAAGGGAAAATGACATCAATAACAATTTCAAAATACTAGATTTATATTTTTATTTAAAAAAATTAAGGAAATGACAACTAGAAATATTTTTGAAAAGAAATATGAATACAAATGTTAAGTCTTTTTATAAAAATGTTATCTTATAACTAAATATTTAAGCATACGTTCAATTATGAAATATTTAACGGAATATGTTCCTAATTTATTAGAACATAAAAATGTTGTTTGAAACAAATTTCAAAATAAATGTTATTAAAATATTTAATATCACAATGAATAATGCAGTGCAAAATATTTTTAAGCACAAAAAGTAATCGTTAATAAATAATGCTGAATGATAAATTCTGAGAGAGAATATCCTTTTCTTTAAAGTTCAAATCATAATATTCAACAATATTTTTGACATTTAAAAAGCTTTTAGGATGATGACTGTTTATTTAGATATATTTATTAATTCACAGTAATTTTCCATGTCTGTATATTTGATTACTGTTCTATTCTAGAAATGCATCTTTGACGTATTAATTATTAATTTAAACAAAAAAAATTAAAATGTTGAAAAAAATTATAAGAACATAGCATATAAAATTTTATATTGCAATACTATTATCTTAGCTCCAGCAAAAGGAAGGATTTCTTCTAAAATGTATATTTATACTGTTCAATATACAGACAAAACACACATACATGCAAGTAAAATATTAAAAAAAACTATCTTAGTAATTTTACTTTTAAAAACTAGTTAATTAGATGTAATAAATAAGATTTTTAAAATTAAAAATGCAAATAGACGTGATTCTTAACAGCCTTAATTCCTGTAATTATCAAAATATCAACTCAAGCTTAAAATGATGTTTGTTTTTAATTTACTCAGACATTTTTTGTTTTTGTTTTGCTATTCAGTTGAGTAAAGACATAGTGTTAAGTAGATAAATTCTTTTTGTTGAATGAGTCAGTGTGCATGCATTAGTCCTGTTTCACAATTTGTCAATTAAAAGGAATGCAAATGGTTAAAATGAGGAAAATGAATCAAAACCCTTTAAAAATGAATGCGATAATATCAACATTTAAATGCTCTAGTATTTCAGTCTATATTAGAAATAGAAAAATAGAAAACATATATAATGATATTTATGCTTTTTTTGCTTATTTTTATGTGCTCTCTTGGTATTTCCTGCTTTCCAATTTTGAAAGAAATTTTGATAATTGGAAATTTGAATTTCCTATATGAAATTAATTTTATTGTACTAATATAATTTGCCTAATATATATGACCATAGTAAGTGATCTTTCATTTTTTTTTGTTCTGCTTGGTGTACAATTTTAGTTGACTTTGTCTAGTGTGAAACAGAATCATATTGAACCGGATTTTTTTAAAAGCTCTATTTTGAAGTACGATAGTGATTAAAAGTCATAAATCCTTTTACTACACTGAATTGAGAATTTTAAAGAAGTATGCAATAGATATATAATAGCAATACATTATATGAAACGCTGTATTGAATCCATTTTTTATTCACTAAAAATGAAATTATTCATAAAGGTATTAGTAGTATAGTAAAATACGATGATATGCGAACTCTAAAGAAATTGACATTAATAATCGAGTAATTTTTACACATAAAAAAAGAGTTTCAAAATTAATTCTTTTTTTTTATTGAGTCAAAATAGCGTTTAGATCTCTGTCTATTAGTTATCTTCGTTTTGCGAATGTAATGTGTATTTAAAATACTTTTAAAATCCTACCGAAATTAATATATTATTATATATTTAAAATCACACACAATCTCTCACATTTTAAGGAGATTAAAAATTATTGTTTCGTTAAGTTTAAGTCACCCTCATAATTTTAAAATATTTGAGAATATTTTTTTAAAAATGTCTTAGAACCATATAATGGATAATTAAAATAAATAATTAAAAAAAACGATATAAGAAATCATAGGAAAGTCTAAAGCAAAGCCTTTTTGTTTGCTCTTTTCAGATTCATCACTTTACATTTAACTAAACACAATGTCTTAGGCCAGAGCTTCTCAAACTTTAAATATTTGCGACCCAATATTCAATCATAATTTTCATCGCTCCCCCTTCATATAATAACAATGTATTGAATTCAATAATACTCTATTCTAAAGCTACACCTGCTGTATGACTTAAACCTCTTAAGTGATGACGGCGAAAATAAACGTCTCGCTCAGCGAGTGTTTTAATTGCCCCGGACGTATATAAACGTCTTTCTGAAATACAATCTTTTCTGTGCACTGCTATCCAAAAAATTATTCCGTAGGCTTTGAAATGCAATAAAAGGACATTGTCAGTGTTTAGAAGGATTTACTTATTTCAGAGGATTTGCTTATTTTTTCTTTTTCTATCCCCTCCCAGTACACCACGTACACTCATCAAATTCTAAATAGTAGCAATGGGGAGCAAATCAAGTAATTTTTGATCGGCATTTAAGGGATTAATTATAAACGATACAAATTATAAAGATAAGTTTTAATTCTTGTTTTTAATTTTATACATGACAAGCCTATGGGTCATTGGTAATTATTAAACTTGTTCTTAACTTAGTATTGTTAAATTAATTATAAAATACATGGCATATTAGTGATATATTTATGTGTATTATACCAGTGTAAATGTGTAGTTTATATTTTATTATGTCAAAAATTATTTTATTTTTTTACTTTCAAATTATTAATAATTTTTAAATAACCTTTTGTGTTCCACTTTTCAATACGCTCACACCCCTTTTAGGGTTATCACACACCCTATAGGGGGCGCGCTCCACAGTTTGAGAAACTCTGTCTTAGGCTTAAAGAGAAAAGTAGAAATTTCATGGAATTTACATCACACTTATGATCTCAAAGTTATTGATAGACTTAAGACTTTAAAATAGTTTACTCAACAGATAACACTTAAGTTAATTCATAGCTAACTTTTATAGCACCAATTGTGTTTATGCTTAATAATGCACAAGGATGTAAAATATTTGCTATAATGCTTCACATAAAATATAGGTTGATAAATAAATTACAATACAAAATGCACACATTTATGGGGCAAAAAAGACGTCAGACAAAAATAGAATTAAATAATCCGTGTTTATTGGTTTCTGTTGCTAAAATATTCCGTTAACAATAGGAGAATAGAGTGTTGACAAGTAACACCTTCTAAGAATCATCTTGGCTCATTTTTGTGTGACTGTCTTTGATAATCTCCAAAAGTAATTTTCGAATATTCTCCGTATTCCTAATAGGAAGCGTACTTCTCTTCTTTCAAAAATAGACTGGAACACAGTAAGAGATTAGGAACACAAAAGGAGTATTAACGACAAGAAATTTTTCATTCCCTAAATTATTTTGGAAATGCTTTCTACGAAAAATAATCTAGACTTATTTCAACTACATCAAATTACGTCGAGATCAAATTGCTTTGCTCCTAAGAAATCAAGTCAAGATTTTAAGCATTTAAAAAATGCCTTTTCGAAGTAAATAATTATATAATTAAGATTTACATCAGCTCCTCGTTTCAAGCTGCTTTCTTTTGCTTATAAGCTCGTTTCAGCATATAAGCAGAAGAAAAGTATTTTAAGGATGAAAATCACCTGAATTAAGTTTTCAGTGTTCATTCGTAATGCTTTAATAAACTGTTTATAGTTTATAAACTATATTTTTCAAAGCCTAGTATATGTGTAAAACTTATTGCAGTTTACTATCCCCTCAATAAATCAATGATTAAATATATATTGTCTTTGATAAAATTTTTATCTAACACTTCTGAATACTATTATAATAAGTAAATAAATACTTTTCATTTTTAATGCCATATGAAGGAATTTCAATATTTAATAAATTTTACTATAGTTTTCATAAGGAAATATATTAGTTTAATTTCTATGTATTTATTTATAGAAGAATAATTTATTTAACATTATATAATTTCTAATCAGTGGGAGTATTGTTTTAAATAATATAGTTTAATTTTACATGAAAAAATATGTAAAGTAATAATTATTATCCATAAAAAGTAAATATTGAATTATCATATTAAGCAACTTATTTAAGTAAATATAGTTCTTGTTTTTTAAAGAAGTCTCTAGCATTTTTAAACATTAACAGACAGCTCTATGTATCTAATAACATATGAAATTAATTTTCTACATTTCATTATTTTACAATCTCACCCTCCCTCTCATTGTGCTGAAGGCCAAAAATTTAAGAAGGTGTGTGATTATCTACAGATGGCGATGTAATTAACTTTTTAACATCAACACTTCCACAAATATTTTAAGCCGTCATAAAATATTTCGCAAACATGATAATGAAATTAACTAATATTAATTTGGTGTTTAATACCCACTAACATGCCTATAGAAACACCACCAAAATATTTAAATTTTATCCGACATTTCGATGCAAATTAATTTAAAGCGAGATTTACTGGGAGGGAGAAATAATATTTTGGGAGTATTTTAAATTTAATTGGAAAATATAAAACCTTTTACAGAAAAAAATCATTTTCTCATCTAACATTTATTAATCATGCCTTGTTTATACGCTTAATTTATTTTTAGTTGCTGTGAATGTAAGCATGATTAACAATATTAAAATGTTATATTATAAGATTTAAATTGGTGGTTTTTAATTATCCCTCACTAGAGAGATATGAGAAAACTATCAACGACTAATAACGTGACTATATTGACAATTAAGAAATGAAGTCGACAATTGTTTATCATCACATCCCTTTAACTTCCACAACACATCAGGTAATGACCTTAATAATAATTTAGATTTGCTGCTTTTCAGCTATATATACGGTGATATCGTGAATCAATCATGTTAATATCAACAATAACTGTCCTCAGTTGCTTTTTATTTACATGCAGTGGTTTGCTGACGGTACCGAACAATGTATATTATTTAATCAACTTTTTGCAATTTAAATTTTAACTCAAAATTCCATGCAAATTTATATTTAATTGTCTCTGAAGGTTAAAGTACACCCTATTTTTTATGTCTAACTTGAAATCTAGAGTACATGGAATTAAAAAAAGACGAAAGAGTGCATCAAACTCATTTTTTTAAGTCGACATATAGATTTGCATAAGCTGTAAACATTTAGCACCCCTATGATTGCAGATGAAGTTAGAGACATAGAATAAATAGACATTCTAATAAAATCAACAATTTCATTTTACATTCAATTTACTATCAGAAGTTTGTTTAAACAAAGGGGGTGGTCCACTTAATTGCTAAACTAAATGCCTGTAACAAATAATTGAATCCCTTATCTGTCGCTAAGATCCGATGTATTGACACTCTCTTGACTTGAAGAAATATCTTGTTCATTAAGGATGTTCTTCCTGAAACTCCGACGGATTCCATTATTATGATTCTGATAACCAATTTTCAGTAACAGCCTAATGACCATCCACCATACTCAAACTTTGCTTGAGTTTAAATAGTAGTACCTGATATTTTCATTAATCACGGCTTTTCTATAAAAAAAAAACGATTTTATAATAAAACAACATAAAAATAGCCTTTTTCCAAAGGTTCTCAAAATTCGATAAATAGGACCCATTACAAACAAACTTTTACAACAAGGAGACACTTTTGGCAGAAAACCCCGTTCTAAAATAGTGAAATTTTCATTAATATTTCATGTGAAAAATGACGCGGAATTATTACAAAATGGATCTAAATAAGGAATGTGCACTGGATTGGAGACATAGAATTTCCCTTCTGCTAATTAAATTGAGGGACATTGATATGAGAAGTAAAGATCAGAGGAGGAGCAACTCTTGTTCCAATTCATGTACCAACGTTGGAGGATGACTTGAAGCAGCAAAGTGTCTACCAAGATAATCCTGAATATGTTCAAACAGACTCTAGCCTGTTGGTTGAGTTGGCCTTTTTATTTGTTCTAAACTGTGATCCTCAAAAAAGAAAGAAAGAAATATGAATCACTTAAAAAGATCTCAAAGGATTAAAAACAATGCAGGAATATTTATAAATTTACTTTATTGTGTTAAATATTTACGAATGAATTTATATTTCTTTTGATATAAAAAATAACTTTAGGTATTCTTAAAAGTCACATGAAGAAAAACAATATTTGAATCGGAAACAAGTGGTTTTATAAGACGAATGCAGGAGTTTAGCAAACATGATAGATGCAGGCATTGTTTTTCGGAAATATAAGTGAAACGAGTGGAAAAAACAAGTCTATAAAAACATTGTTGCAATGTTGGTTTGTTTAACTCGGTGCGAAGAAGTGAACTTATAGAGAGGTTTCCTTTGTATTGATTACAAGTGTAAGGTGCAGTCTCTAAGGTTTAAGTTTCAAGAAGCGACTAATCGATTTAGGAAAGGCAAAGACGGAAAAAATAAGGAGAAAAAAAGAGGGTGTAACTCCCTTTGAAACTGCCCGTGGGTTGCAAACATACATGCACCATATAAAAGGGAAAAAGCTAGGGAAATGTTAAGAGAATTTTTTCCCTTCCCTCCAGAGAAATTCGATTGCATTTTGAAGCTTCAGTATAGAACTCCACTGCAGGACTCGCTGTTTTATTCCTAAAAAATTGAAAATAAATAATTTAATTCGTTTCGTTTGTGTTGTATGATGAAACGAATCTGGATGGATTCAATGGAGTTCAGGAGGAAACAAACTTTTTCCCCCTTGTCTCTTTTGGGATAGTTTTTTTCCCCATTCTTAACTTTTTTTTTATTTATTCTATTATGTGTAGAATGAATCTAAATAAATGATTATTCGTTTCAAAGAAAATCGGAAGGGAACTAGATTGGGACATGAATGTTTGAAGTACTGTGAGTTCCTTTATTTCATTTTTTTCTCAGCATGGGACATAAAAAGAAAATTGTCAATGTACATATTTCTTTTATTATAAGTACGAAGACTTTCGACAAATACAAAGATTCTTCAAAATTAAAATTCTTTTAAATTGATAGAAATTAATGCAGCTTACTTTTTGTTTATTATGGAGTAGTAACTTGGAGATATATCCAATATTTCCATTAAAAGTGTAATCCTTACATTTATTGTATTAAATAGACTTGTATGTTCTGTTAAATACGGTTTTATTTTACTAGAGAAATAAAACATAAAATTTTTCTTTCGAAATAATAATTAATATAATCTTACTGTGAAACAAATATTTTTAATTTAATTATGTAATTAACTAATGTTTTTTTATTTAAATAAGAAATTTTCTTTTTGAAAAACAAACTATTTTCAATTTACCATTTTGCTATTCACGATGAAAATCTCTTGCTTCACTTTAAAGTCAATCATATTTGAAAATTGATATTTCAATCACTTTATTTTAGTGATTTCCATGCACACAAGATGAAAGTTTTATAGAACAGGATTTCAATTACCGTAAAATCAGGCGTATAACGTGCAATTTTGACACAAAAAATAAGATCGAAATAGACAGGTGTGTGTATGAAATGAAAGCTTTAAATGAAAGCTTTAAACATAAAAAAAAAGATGAGCATAGAAAAAAAATTTCTACATACATCCAAATACTGTTTCTTTGAAAGAAATATCATTCCTTACGAACTTATATTTAAACACATTAAGCTATTTGTATCGTAGAGAAATGGTGAGAAAATTAAGGTAACGGTTTCGATTAAGGAAAAAAACCCAAAGTTCAAACAACAACCAGTTTATCAATGGAACCTTAAAAGTCCACCTTTGAAAACTATAGAAATACTATAGGTACCTGGCAATGCGAAGTGCTGTGCAATTTTGGTGCGAGTTTTTATGATAGAAAAGGTGAAGTTGTCACAAACTTTAAAAAGGCTTTGAAATAATAAAATAGACAATCACCGTGAAGTACCACAGTAGTAAAGCATTATTTATTTAATTATTATTTAGTAAATAAAATCTCATAAGCCTTAATTCGTCAGTATTTAGAATACACAGCATTTTCTAAAATTGATATCGATATTAGTTTGCCAACTTTTTTTTTAAAAAATAAACAATCACATTTAATCATTTCCCGATATTTAATTCACAGATTGTTCCACATCAATGATCATAGTGTGTTCATCTCAGTAAAGGGATAATTTAATCATGAAGAGAAATGCATTTCAAAAATGTAGGGAAATGTTTAAACCGAGATAGCAAGGGAAAATTTATATTTAACTAAATTTCAAGGTATAGCTTATAATCTGGTCGTAACATAAAATTGTAAACAACGATAATGTTGCAATAAAATAACGAAGTTAAGGAAGTTTTTGTCAACGAGTGAGTGGGAGTTATATTTACGTCCCTGTATATAGCTGCACGAGGGCTATTGTTGACGGACTTCGTAATTTTGAATCATGGATAGCTGAGAAGGATGACACCTGAGCTGGCACCCTAATCTCCTAATTTCTACACCACAACAAAGAGAGGACGTTTCAGCCTCGACATATTTAACTTGTATCGCCCCTCTGCACAGAGGGTTTTCAGCGGTACTTGGCTCGAACTCATGACATGCTTGCCACTCCCCGTGACCTTCCCCACTAGACTATGACGGCTGAGAATTTTTAATGAAAAATTATAGTTTACTTTTATAAGGTAACAGATTCTACAAATATAAACTAATTTTCAATTTATATATCTTATTATATAACACTCTTGCATAATTAGTTGAATTAAGGCTGAAAACGGCAATTCATAGAATTTCAGACAAGCTTGATTATTATGTTGTGGACATATATAGCTGGACACTTATTTTAGAAAGTAACCAAATTTTAAAAAAATAACAGTGCTTAGATTACAGCATTTGACATAAAAAAGCATATTAAGCTAATCATGAATAAAATACCAAGCAAATGCATTATTTGCTATTTCTAAAATAATTTTTAATTTTATTAAATTTTACAGAGATTAAAGCAATTAATTATAGAGATTTATTAGTTGCATTAAACATTTATTACAGTAACGAATTAATATCAGGTGATTCAAAGCAATATTAAGTAATTAAGGCAAATGGTTAGTCGTACATTAATAAATTTTTTACGTTACTTACAAAGATTGAATGATTATAGAATTTTTAGTGTGTATAAAAATGTTTCATATTTTTTCTCTCAGAAAGAATGATTATATACAAAATATTTTCCATGTTTGGTTGTGACTTTCTTTTTGTTTTGATGCTCATTGTTTTCCTACGCTACTGATCAGTTTTTAACCCCTATCTAAAAGAAATTGAAGCAACCATATATAATCCTTTCTTTCACTAAAATATTTAAATGTTTCTGAATTTTTTTTTAAAAAATGTCTAAGATTAACTGGGTACTTAATAACTTTAACTACTTTTTATAAAAAATAACAAAAATAAAACATTTTGATAGCAGGGGGAAAAAAGCTTAAGAGCGTTGGGAAAAAAAAGAACAACGTTTGTTTCATAAGAATATATCACGCTTCTTATTATTATTCACAATTGTAAAGATTTCAACAATAAGTAAAATATATTTGTGAGAAAGAAAAATTATATAGAGTCATCTGCTAAAAGTTGAGGTTACTCATGCAAAAGTCGGATTTATGGGAATTCCAAAACAAACTTTTTGAAAAAAAGAGATAAAATAGACATATATATATATATATATATATATATATATACAAAATTATTTAAGTACAGTCCAGTATTTTTTAACACCTCATTTATTTTAATAGCGTTTCAGTTTTGTTCAACATGCTATAAATAATAATAAAAAAACAGCAACAGTAACCTTTAGAAATCTCTGTACACCCGACGAACTTTATTGTTTCATCAAGTACTATAACAGTGAGTTGTTGCATTTCGCCTCTTTAATCCAACAATACAACCCATACTCTCAATCGGATTCGAATATGAGATGCAACCTGGCCAGTCTGATTTCAAAGATGCAATGCATGCCATTTAATATTCAAGTTGCCTTCGTCATAGGAAATCTCTCGATATCGGCATTACCTACGGGAGTTGTATTTAAGGCGGTTCACACATGTGATGGGTTCATAAAATCAAAAAAGTTTTTTTTTATATATATAATTTGCTTTTTAACATGTCTCGAATACAGTAGTTTAGAGATTTTTAAAAATTCGAAGTCATTATATACACTCATGCCCATTAATTAAAATAATGAAGTTCAGGCAAAGAAAGAGACAGAAGCAAAACAAATTTGACTTATTTGTAAAGTCTATTTATTAAACAAAAGGTAAGTGCAAAAAATATGCTATATGTTTGACATAATTAATAAAAATTGCGATTTTTACTCCCTGGAGCAAATTTCAAAAAAGAACCTATTTACAAAAACAATATAACATGGTTAGTATGATGGTTAATACGGAGTATGTCTCCCGGACGATGCAATCAGGCCTTACAACGCCTACGCATGCTGAGTATCAAATTATCAATCTGATCTTGGGGAATATTACACCACTCATCAAGCAATGCCCTCCGAAGTTCCGGTAGACAGGTGGAGGGGGTGACGGGCTGCAATTCGTCGGCCAAGCATATCCCACACATGCTCTATTGGATTCAAGTCCGTTGAGTATGCTGGCCAATCATACTGGTGATATCCTCCGATTGAAGGCATTCGTCTACAATGTTTGCACGGTGAGGACGGCGTTGTCATCCATAAACAGAAATTCAGCACCCAGGCGCCCCGAAACAAACGTACATGTTGTTCCAGAATGAATCCCGATAGATGTGGCTGTCATCGTTACACTCTGAACATGCAGGTCAGTTCTGGAACCAAGAATAATTCTCCCCAAACGAGCCATCCTGCACCACAGTAACGGTGTCGTTTAATGGTGTTCTCTTGGTGGTAACGGGTACCTGGCACTCTCCATATGAAAGTCCGGCGAGAATCAGACTGCAAACTAAACCTGGACTCGTCGGAAAACATCACACAAGACCACTGTTGCAGTGTCCACAAAGCATGCTCTCTACTCAGGTTAATCGCAGGCGACAGTGAGTTGCGGTAAGGGGAACACATCTGACAGGCCTACGAGCATATAGACCAATGTGCCTAAGCGTCTGTACACGGTCTGCCTTGAAATTGTCGTACCGGTAGCTGAAAGAGCTGACGAGATAGGTCTGATGCAGTGCTCCGTCTGTTTCTTTTGGCAGTAACTGCCAAATACCGGTCCTCATTCGGCAGTTGTAACTCGGGGCGACCTGTGCTGTAACATCTACTTACATTACCATCATCTTGGAATCGTTGCCAAAGCCTGGAGATGACACTCTGGTGAATCCAAGTTCCTCGGATACTTCCAGCTGGTACGTCCACATTCCATTCGTCCGATAATTCTACCACGTAAAAAATCATCCAAATGCTTCCTTTGTGCCATAACTATGCGGTTATTGCACTGAAAAGCTTTTAAAGCGCTTGTGAACAATTTTACTTCTTTGCCACCATTCCTTATATACCCCTTCTTACACTCTCGTCATTGTGACGTACTATCCGCGCCATCTGGTGGTTTCCTGTAATTTGCATATTCTTCTTCAAGATGATGTGTGATAATTCTACAGGTGAAATTTTTATTTTAGAGTTCAATTTCTGTGTGATTCTGAATTATCCTTAATTTATGGACATGAGTGTAGAAGCAAGTGTTAAAAGAGCAGCTGTTCGGAGCGCTCATTAGAAGCGTCTTTTGTGTACAGTTTGCTTCATACCATTGACCCTTCTATGCAAATATACTTTGTAATAATATAGACAAGATTGGAGAGGTTTAAAAGGAAATATCCATAGTTATTGAAAATTTCGTCGAATTTGTTTTAGTCTTCGCCACCAGGCATCGCCGATTGAAGATACGTTAAGATTTTTATTGTTTTAATCGGACTTGAAACTTTAAACGCGTTTTTCTCAAAGCTTTGTTTTTCTAACTTACCTCCATCATATCTCAAGAACGTTTGACCCAATGGCTTAAAATTTATAGAGTAGACTCAGCATATTTATACATACCAAATGGACTACGATCATTCCAAAATTCAAAATTTTTTTTATTTTGGTAACAAAAACATAACAAAAAAGCCATGAAATTCGAAACTTTTTTTCAGAAGTCTACCAAAAATCCAACTTTTGATATTTTCATTTGAGTATAGTCCATTCTGTGCATTTAAGATTATAGATTAAAACGCCGTTAGTTTTTTTAATTTCAGATAGCCAATCATCTGGAATCGTGGAGTAAGTGAGCGTCTATTTTTTCGAGGTGGTGTGTTCACAGCGCTAAAACTCACGTTCTATTAGAATCTACACTTCTATTAGAATCTATTAGAATCTTCACGTGAATCTTCATTGATGGGCATTACCGTTTGGGGATTCTAGAACAGTGTTCTTCAGGAATTCTAGAAAATATGTGAGGAAAGAATTTCACTCACTTCTAAATTTGCTCTTTTGTATTTTCTTGCTCATTTGTATTTTTAGAATTTGTGTTTGTATAACATGAAGCACTTCTACTTTTTTGCCATCATATAATCTTTAAGAGTCCTTGAGTTGTGACAGGAATCCTCATGTTGCATTTAAATGGAGCATCTGTGAATATCGATGTGAAGCTTCAATTCCTTACGCAACAAATTAAGGTGCCGAATTTTTTTCATAGTGGTTTTAAATTGCAGGAAATACAGTGAATGATTAATTTTTTTTTTACCTTAAATGCTTGGTAACTTACAAATTTTAAATACATTGAGTATATTAATATTTTTTAAGAAATTGCACTTTGTATCAGTACTGAAATTATTACACGATTTTCCTCTTATAATTTCTATACGAATCCTATCTATCGTAACAGCAGTAAAACTCTTCATCAAAATATTTGCTGTACACATACACTATGAACAAAAAGAAATAATGGATTTATTGATGCAAATAACATATTGTAAAAATGACACTATTTAAAGCAATAACGAGTGAAATACCCTTCTATTTTGGTACATTATTACAAGAATAAATCATCAGAGTTTATTGTAGCTCTAGAACATCAATTTCCGAATTAGGGAATTGCTAGCCTTAAGGTTTACTGGGAAATTTACAGAAGTGGTAGATGCTCTCAGGGTATACACATGTTATTGAGAATCACTATTATGCTCAAGTCTTTCTTTCTCAGTATCAATGAACTACCACAGACTTAGCTGCAGAATCTCAACACATTTTTCGAATATTAATTTCAAAATGTACTGATTCTAATTTCTCAAGCTTCTTTTAATTGAATATTTAAAAAAAAAAGAATTCAAAGTTTTGAAAAGTTTTATCAGCAATAGAATGTACTATTACCTGTGAATTCAAATGATTAATAAAGAAAATATTAATTTTTAATATCTTTCTAATTTTTTTTCCAAACAGCCGTTAAAATTTTAGTTTTTTTTTTAAATTGCTTTGTTAATATTCATTTTAAAAAGTTAAAAGCTTATTTTTTGTAAACAACTTAAAGAAAAGACCAATCTTCAAACAAAATATGCACGTGTTCTAAGAAATATTCATCAGAAATTTTAATTTCTGCTCTCTACAAGTGGAAGTGAAAAAAAAAATTCAAAATATTAAATGCGGAACCGATAACCATACAACACCAAACAGCTTGTAATTCATCTCGAATAAAGCTCTATTAAAATACGTCTTTCATGTCCAACGGAAACGTTAATAATGCGCTACAGCTGTACCTTTTCCACGATAACAAAGGTACCCCTTTTGAATTCTTTTGTCATCAAAGAATTCTTCCCAGAAA
Source organism: Trichonephila clavata (assembly GCA_019973975.1). Lineage (NCBI taxonomy): Eukaryota > Metazoa > Arthropoda > Arachnida > Araneae > Nephilidae > Trichonephila > Trichonephila clavata. The sequence continues at coordinate 33,696 of BMAO01011171.1, read as the reverse complement.
GAAATTCTCTCCCTTGGTCGGATGATGTGTAAAGAAATTGGTTCTTTGCATGTTTTTGTCCACTGTTAATTATTGTCTTCTTTGGTTATATACTATTTTATTTGAATAAAATAGTGAAACAGTTGTATTAGCAACTATTTTTCTGTAGCTGATGAATATTATGCTACTTTGTAAACATCTCATGATATCTTTATTCATATTTTAAAGTAACAAGCAAAGTATTATGAATATTTTGTATTTTAAACCAGTACCTTCAAATTCGATTTTTTTTTGTATGCATACACAAACTTATATCCTTAGAATATTTTTATTTATTTAAACATTTTATTTGAAATTTTAAAAATATACATATAAATAATAATATTTATATATACTTGAATAAAATTACTTTTTTTATTTAAAAGTTTCAATAAGGTATGGAAGGCCCCGCATAACTTTCCCTTACGACTTCAACCCTCCCTCCTTTTTTACGGATTATTACAGCCCTACTACGAGAGTCGTATTATTTTAAATCTGGAGAAATTTCTTGTTTTAAGATGGAATTCACAGGATTTTAACATAAAATAATTTTTAAAATACAGTTTAATAAAGGATTATATTTGCATTTTTGTTGTTTTTTTAAGATATATTTTTATTGAGAAAAGCGTGCATTTAGGAATCTTAATAAATTCTGCTTTCAAAAATGATTTTTCTTTTAAGGGGACACAGTACGATTCAATAAACAAGAATTGATAAAAAAAATCCAATTTAATTTTTATAGCTTAAACTATTCTTTACATACTTTTCTATAATTGGACAAAATTTGAAACCTCTAAACTTAAAAAACAAAGAATTATGATAGATTTTGCGTTCGTTTTTATTCACATCCCTATATCAAATCAAAACTGTAAACTTACTTATCTCGGAAAGATAAAATTACTAGTTTGTTTTCATTTAAAATGCTAAGGCTTTTTTTTTCTGTTGTGCCTAATGCTTTAAATTGTTTTATCTATTGCTAATAGTACATGTAAGAAAAGTTGGTATGCATTTTTGAATCAAAGCAATACTTATTTTTTAAAAAAATAATTGAACTCAGAATTTGTACATTTTTTAAGGAGTTTTCAATAAGCATTCATAAAAAGAAGTATTGTACGAATACTAATCATGTTATCTCAAAACCCATACCAACTTTTGTTATGCATTGTTTGACGTACTTGTAAATCAAATTTCATACGTGTACGTAGACTTTTGTAGGAGGAGTAGCATTTTAAAATCACAAACTTCAAGTTTCTTTCTTAAAAAAATAAATGGCTAGCGTTTTATGTAATTTGGAGCACACGATCTTTTTTACATAGTATACACACAGGAGGCAACCAAAAAAAAATTTAAAAATCCTTAAACTAAAAATTTTTGCTCAAATCCATCCTTAAATTTCAGTTCTGTTTTATGCAAATATAAAAATTAGTCACTTCGTAATATATATATAAATTTATTTTATATTTTTCTGAATAAGAAAATAATTTAGATGTGTCAGTACAAATGCTGAAGAAACTGATTTTATTGATACAGTTCATTTACTTAGTTTCAATCTCTTGAACACTTTGTTTTGACTGTTTTCTTGCACCTCCCCATTTTCCCCTTCATTTAAGATAACTAGTTGTCTAATATTATTTGTACAATCAATGAGTTATTTTTCTCTTTTTCTCGCAATGCAGTAGATTCAGATATGGGCCTTTTTTATCGAAATCTTTCAGCTTAATCCAATGTCTGGTAGACTTTTTCTTATCTTTCTTTAACCGATCATAGATCAATTGTTCTTATGTCACTTCTAGTAATCTTAGATTAAAGTCTTAACTAATAGAAATATAATATTTTTGTCATTGATATAATAACCCTTTTTTCTCTTTTGTTATTTTATTTTTAATATTTTTGTTACACGTTACTGAAATACGAAGACGTAATTCATTTTTTTATAGTTGGAATCAATCATCTTTTAACGAAAATAGAAAAAAAAATGTTCTCATAGACATTGAATGTACATCGAAATTAAATCTTGAGTACTTTTTCTTTAGAAGTACTTATTTATTAAATATTATCTTAAATAGCATCAATGTGATTTGTTTAAATAAATAGGATACTTGCAGAATAAGATACCTCATAAAAAATTATTTTTTCGATTTTTAATACATAAAAAGCATTTGAGACTAGGTAAATCTTGTACGATGTTTCAAGGAAATAAAAACAAAACATTACAGATACTTTTTTTAAGAAAAAGCTTTCACTATGAAGACATACGATTTTGAAGACTGTAATATATAGAAAACTAAATGAAAGGGGAAAAAATCAATTTAAAAAAGTTAAAAGTAAAATATTCATCGTTTATTAAAACTGTGATTAATTTTAGTTTAATAATATTTAAGAATAAATAAAATTTTTATATACCGTATAATTCCGTATATGAGCCGCAAGTTTTGGAAATTTTTAGTGGCATATTAGAGGTTTTGTTTATACATGAATCCGGTAATCTCGGATAAAAATATTCTAGGAAAAACGATTTTTTAAACATTTTCCGTTAGCCATTCATAAGCCAAATTAATCTTTTAATTTATTATGCATTTTGAGTAGATCTTTTATTCTAAAAGAAAAAAAAATCACAAAAATCCTTCTAAATTAGTATTTGAATCAGAGTTTCCAAGCAGTTGGTGAAATTCTCATTAATTCAATGAGATGTTCAATGTATATGATCATTACGTGAGAGGTTTCTTTCAAAGCATGAATCATAGGTCAATGATCACGTGCTATATAAAATTTTATTTTCCAACTCATTTTCCAAGAAAAAAAGAATATCTCAGAGGTATAGCTAGCAAAGTTATAGGTACAAGATATAAAATGAATGCAAAAAAATGGGTTAGCTTCAGATAAGGTTTCTAGAAAAACCCATCGTCGTCAGCATCTGGCGTTTTATTTTACAGCAATTTGATTCAAAAATGTTCCACCCCTTTAATAATATTTTCTCCCTCATTGCAACATGTTTAAAAATTACAGGATTATTCTTTTGTTTTCAATTTGACTTATTTACGGGTTTTAAATTTTGGGTAAGTGTTTTAGAAAATGTATACAGGAGGCATATTCGGAAATATACGTTAGTATTTTTTATATTAAAATATGTCTCATGTTAAGCATAAATATTTCCTTAAAAAAGCTTTAATTTTCTTATTATGGATGGCATTCCGTATTAATTGTTATACTCATTAACTTGTGTTCATTTAATGTACGAAAAATAAAATAAATGCTGCTTAACTAATTAATTCGATCTACAAAGTACAAGCATTTTCTCACTTTGAGCTCTTTCATTTAATTCGTAGAAATATTTTAATATATTTTCAAAAGATTAATTTCTCTAAATAAGTTAAACTATCCACAGGGATCTTGGAAATATGTGACGGCAACAAAACGTTTTTGTACTGTACATTCTGAATAAAATAATCTTTATTGGCCGTCAAAAATAAAAATAAGTTCAAAGAATTTGACACTCATTCTTGCGCCCTTTTGCACAATTAACTAGAGTGTTTATTGCTCTAAGTCTAATGTATGTTGAAAAATGTTGGAGGTTTTAAAATTAATAACAAGATCAAACTTCTTTCTTGAGTTGTATGGAATTCTACTGAATTAATTTATTAATAACTGTTGAAATTTGTTATTATTTTTTAAGGAATAATGCAAATAAGTATAAAAATCATTAAATTTTAAGAAAATTTGAATATTACATCCTTATATGTTGTTAATTTAATGCCACTGCTTCTATTTTGTTTTAATGTAAAAATTATTTTATTTAGTTTGCAGTTTTTTTTAATATTTTCTGAGATATTAAAATTTTGTTTCTCTGTGAACATTTACTATATTTGAAGAAACACAATATTCAATATCACTTAACTTTTCTAATTCATTAATTCGAAAATTAATTGTTTCTTCTTGTGTGTAATAAGTTTTTACTTTTATAAATCCATTCTAAGTCATGTTTTAAAAAAACATGGAACCAAACTGATATAATTATAGCATTGGCTAGTCACAGATCATAATTGGGTTGAAAAATAATAAACATTAGTAGCAAATTATGTTATTTAAATTCACTTTAGTGTATTGTGGGTGCAAGTATCAAGTTGTATTTCACGTAATGGAAATTACCGTTGGAAAGAGTTTTCAACAATGCTTCAGAAAAGATTTATAATAAAAATCAAATACATACTATTAAAAATATTCATAATTGTTTTTTTAAAAATTGCTGGAAGTATATAGTGTTCTAAATGGATTCAAATTACATCTTTTGAAGAATTTTTGATTTTTTAAATAATTCTGTAAAGTGCATACAGTATTTTAAATTGATTCAAATTATATCATTTGAAGAATTTTTGATTTGTCAGTTCAAAAACACTAAATTAGCTTCACATAAAGCTCATTTTTGGATCCAGAAATAATAATACAAAAATAAAACGAAATATTTATTTATAGTGAATGTTAATTGTACTATATTATTGTATTTAGTGGCTCGGTTAAAATGCAATTTCTTTTTATTAATAATTATATTGCATAAGAAATCTAAACCATTTAGTTATATTCCATCTAATCATAACATTGAGTCTCATTATTATCGATAAAAATTTCTATTACATGATTTACATATTCATTTATGTCAAAGAGATAATGTTCATTAAAATGCAATATTTCATTCATTTTTTTTTATTTTGAATGGAATCTAGAACTCCTGCTTAAAAAAATAGCACCGGAATAATATATATATATATATATATTCTACAGCTTTTATTCTCAAAATATCAGTACTTATACTATTCCATATGGAATAAAAATGATGCAGTCAGTTTTTGGTTTCCTAACTGTCAAAATATTTGCTTAAAGGAAGAATTTTAACAAAAAAAAATGAGATTTATCAAAATATAGGCCTTTTTAGCAATTTCAATATGCATATTTTTATTACTGTGAAGAGGTAGGTGAAACCCGTTAGTTTTGTAAATGAAATTTTTTAGAAATAATTTCGAAATTCCTTTTTATACAACACATCTGAATATAATTTATATATATTTTTGTTTTTAATTAGACATTTTCCTTGTTTGCTTAAAATTGATTGAATATGAATAAGAAGGCAAATGAACCATTAAGAATAAGCATATTTCGCAACACTGGTATAGTTGAAAATCAAATTATATATTTTAGTTCAATTACTTAATACAACTTTCATTCTGTTCATTTAATTACATTAAAAATAATATAGCTCATACTCTAAAATAATAGTAAAAGAACCATATCACTAAATCAAAATATATGTGCACATCTATTTCGACAAATCCCACTATATTAAATCTGGACGAAATCCTACTGTGTAAATTAATTGTGCTTTTGTGGAGAACTTAGTTCCGAACAAATTTAAATACGTATTCGTTCAAAGTCTTATCCGTAAAGCCTTCTGTTTTCTTTCAACTAAATTTATTTTATTTCTCTCATTTTCTTAATTAAATAAAGACCCACGCATTAACTGGAATTTATTTACATGAATCTAGCACTTTGATAGCATCAGTACTTTTATCTAATGATGCAAAAAGCTATCCTTTCCGTCAGGCCATAAATTTTGCGTTTACAAAGACCAAAAATACCTCAACATGGTCCAAGACTAAAAGAAGGGATATATTTCTTCCAAGTGATTGTTGTTTCTATGGCAACGGAATGACAGGAAGGGCCCATAAACTTTGGAATTCCGCAGTTACCGGGCAACAATTGGGCGCATGCGCTACCTTTCCTTAGGCTACCAATTGTTTATTGATTAACAATTATCGGATAGTGTTAGTTATGTCCGTCTAGGCGATATTCTCTGAGCATAACACGTTTTGAGGAAATCAAATAATGTGTTGTCCGGTAAGGGCCAATTCTGAAAAGAGCTAGAATTGTGAGAGGGCATATAAAAATAACTACTCTTTTTTCCATCTTTGCCGATATATACTTTTTTTTGTGGTAAAAATATGGTAAAAAAATGTACATAAGAATGGTTTTATACCTATAGCAATAAAATACGCTTGGGAAATGTTGGAAGAATCTTTAGTGAATATTATAAACATATTGGAGGAGTTGTATTTTCGAAATAACAGTAAGCTAAATATTGAAATAAAAAATTATGCTCCTCAGTTAAGTTCATATATTCATATCAGAAAATCAATTTTATCCAATGAAAAATTAAGAGATATAAATAAATATAAATATTTGTAATTATGAAAATAATAGAATGTGCAATTGAGGCTCGTAAGCACACATTTCGAATGATATTTTGTAATTGGTACTGTTAAATCAACTGCAAGAAAATATTTAAATTATTTATGATTTCCACACCAAAGCAGAAGAAGACTTCTAATTTGAGGTGAAATTTTATCAGCAAAGTTTCATTTAGTTATGCAAAAATACATAACCAGGATGAAAAACTATCAAAAACCAGTATTATAAAGATGTCAGAAGTAAAACTGAAGTGAAAATAGATAGAATACGAATAGAAAAAAAAGAATTAAAAAAAGTAATTGAAAGACATTTTTATGCTATCATTCAATAAATTTTAAATACAATCAAAAAGTAATTCGTATTAAAAATTTTAAGTAAAAAATTTTATTAAGACAAAATAAAATCATTTTGAATAGGTTTGTGAATACAAATGAAGTTTTCTGTGTTAACAGAATTTATACTTTGGTAAAATACTTAACTTTAGATTTGTTAGTCATACATTATAGTTCTTATTTTTTTTTCATGAACAAGTCATACATTATAGTCTTATTTATTTATTTTTACATTATACAAGTCATACATTATACTTCTTATTTATTTATTTTTTTTGTGCTTGGTATTTCTCACAAATATTTTTATTTCGTTTCTAAATAATATGGAGTGTACTTAAATAATACACTTAAATAATATCTTCACACTTAAATAATACAATGATAAGCTGCTTCTAAAATGGATATTGATATTAAATGAAGTTAAAAAAATACAACCTTGTAGTAAGTTTAAAAGATATGAGCTTCATGAAGGACATTTTATTCAATTAAATAGTCTAACTGCATCTTGATGGGAATTAAACAAAAAAATTTGCTACAGAAAATTTCAGATCCATTTTCTTAAAATAAAAGAATAAAAATAATATGCAAACACACTTAATTTTTAATATCAAATATATTTCTTACATTTTGTCTTGATGATTCTTTTTATATTTGCTTAATAAGCTCATTGTAAGCTTAACACATAAATTATTTTGCTATGTTATGAAAATAGAAGTATTTTACATATTACATTGCCTTTGTTGTTGGTGGTGGTGTGTCCATGATGTTCAGATTAATAACAAAGAAGTTTTAGATCGCTCCAAAGCTGTCGAAGACAGCTTCGGCCACCTCAACAGCTTTATCAGAGAGGATCAAATCTTATGGGTCTTCTGGGCTGATTCCATATTACATTGTAGATTGAAGAAATGCATAAGTTGTGCTGGTGAACATTATAATGGGAAGATATTGCAAAAGGTCAAAGGAACATTAATTCAAGTAGAAAAATGCTTAATAATCGATTCATCAACCAATTATCCATTACCTCATTATTTAATATTCAGCAAATCAGTTCAGTTCAATTTCCAGTTAGTGATATTTTTTAAGCTACACAACAAAAAAAAATTATTACACGTTAAAATTTTTTACTTTCAATGAAATCATGAAAAAACATAAAAGTGTTGATAGATAATGTGAACACAAATATATTTAAAAAGGAAAGTTCGCCTTTAGTTTTTTTAAGTACAATAAAAGGTATTGCATGGATTATCTACGTTGTTTTAGTAAATGGTTCAATTATATTTTGTGAAATCACACACACACTGAATATTTCCTTTTCCTAATTCCAAATGAGGATGGAATTTTTGTAAAAACTTAAATGAGATAATTCCATGCGTGAAAACAAAATGTACTATGAATAAGGATTTATTAGTAAATTAGATAACATTTACTAAATACTTAGGAATAAATATATATATGCGTGTGTATCTTTTTTAAATACATCAATGTAAAATGTACTTTTATACTTAAACGATAACGAAATAAGTCCGAAGTTTTTTTTTAAGTCCGGAGTAAGAAACTGAAATTTTACAGTTAGAATCATTACTTATTAACTTATAGCTAACTTGAAATGAGAGTGAGAGAAGTACGTTGAAATAATATTACACAAGAAAATTTTTAAATTCCACCTGCAATCGTTTTTGTTACCCTCCTTTGTCTCTCCTCACACAACATTTCATTCAAAATTTACAATATTTCTAATTCTCAGAAAATACTGAAAAATTAAAATCTTATACCTGCTTCGAATTTCATAACCATTTTTCTGAAGACAGATTATGATCTTCAGTTTTTGCAGAAGATATATAAACCAATCAATTTTTAAAATATTTTTACCATTATTAATTATAAGGAACCGTCTACAAGTAGATGTTAAGTTTTAATAAGTAAGCAAAATTTATAATAACAATGCATTAATTAGGTGTCGTATCATGTTTAAGTATGTTACATTTGAAATAATTATCACAGAGAAAGCACCGGAGGAGATAACATAGTTTTATATGCCTGTATTTATAATCGAACTCAAAATACGAATTTCTGTTCATTACTCAGCTTATACAATTTTGTTCACCTTTATAATTTTTTTAACTAATTTAACTCGTGTTTGTTTCATGGGAGTTTCTTTATTATTAATGATTTTGATTTTCTTTGAAATTCTTCCTTTGAATGCCAATATTTTTATGAAAATTAACATTTTTTAGATTTTTTTTGCTAGTTTTGTAAATTTCCCGCTAGTAAAATCAACACACACACAAAAGAAAAAAAAAATAGAATGATAAGTATTAGAGTGTCCGGAAAGAATTTGTTGTTAAAAAATATTAGTGGAAATATTAGGTAAAATTTCAGAATTATGAGCTGAAGAAATGAATTAAAGATCAAAGAAGGCAATGTTAATAGGAAATGGAAAGCAATAACAAAATAATAATAAATAACAAGTTCCTTGAATGAAAAAAGAAAGAGCAGTAATTATGAGTCTTTTTTCTTAAATGAACAAATTACATTGATGTAGGGTATATTGTGCAATTTGTGATAAAAAAATATCTTTCTATGATAATTTGTTAATAATAGAATTTTGCTGAAAAAATTGATTTATTTTTCTTTAAAAAATTAGCATAGCTTCAAACGTTTTTCTAAAAGGCGCAGAAAAGTAAGAATAAAATATTGATACAGATCTAAAATGCTGAAGTGACAGCGTTTATATAGTACCAAATTCGTTTAAAAGAATATTTTTAATGTTATACAGTTAAAATTATGAAAGTCCTTTTTGATGTTTTGTGCTTTTATAAAATACATGTGCAAATTGCACTAGTTTTTCAAGTAAATGAATATACTTAAGTAATCATAAAATAAACTGAACCTTTTTAATGTATAAACAGCGCACCAATATAGGCTAAATAATATAATTAAAATCATACATGAAGATAATTAACTATGATTACGTAATTTTCTAAGAAATGCTCCACATTGATAATTAATTTATTAAGAAAAATTCAATATTACCAAATAGATGCTTTATAATTTGAATTGTTAGATGAAACACATGATTATATTTTATTTTAATCAGATCTAATGAAAGAATGTTTATTGGTAATAAATGAATATTTAAGAAACTATACTTCAAAGATTTTATAACAAATTAAATTTAACCATTTTATTTTTAATTTCCAAATGCATTTTATTCTTTATGTTAAGAAACGATTTTGAATTTTGAAGCCTCATTTATTCTTTAGCTTCAAAAATAACTTCAAAGTATGAAAGAGATCCTTAAAGAATTATTTATGCTGAAAGAATAGTTAACTGCGCATCGTTTTAATGAAATAGCATATTTTCGATAACATAATTTCAAATTCATTAAAAATAATTAAATCAGAATATAGTTACTACTTTCATAAATTCTACAATATTTTATAAATTAGATTTGTAAAATATTGTAGATGATATATTATTATTGTTGTACGAGAAATTATTATAGATGGTACAGAATAGAAAAATGAATTAAATTAGTTTAAATGAATATAACAAGAATTAAAATTGCAGATTTATTTTCAGTAATTTTACAGTTGCAGCAACGTAATCCTATTTTGAAAAATTTTATTATTCTCTTGAATAACATACGAATGATGTGTGTCTTAATTAATTATGTGTTAAAATTAAGTGAATTAGATATTCATCATAGTCAACTTTAGACCAAAGGGACATAAATGTTAGAATAGTTATACCATTCGTGAAAGTTTTGATAAAATTGTAATAATATTCCTTTCTACATGCATCTCATAATAACGAATGGATTGAAGGAGACATATTTTTCTTATAGAATATCAAATTACTTTCGTTAGGTTAAAAAATATTTCTCAAATAAATACAAAAAGATTCAACAAACTAATATATGTGTGTGCATTAGACGGTTGACAAATCAATACATGAATATAAATACTGGAAATTATTTAATAATTCAGCATTGTAGATAGAAGTTTCTGCTTAGATAAATTTCTTTTCAACCAAAAATGTAGGTAAAAACTCCAAATAGACAATAAGTCTAATTTTTTTTTTAAATTTTGAAATAATAAATATTCGAATAATTGTTTTTTTTAATATATGTTACCCTCAAAGTATGAAATGCCAGCATTCTATAGAATGCTGGACGTTTTAAGGCCAAGTATTAAATATGAGACTTATTACATACTTTGCCTAGGTATTGAACATAATGCCTAGGCATTCTATAGAATGACCAAAGCTTTTTAGGCAAAGCATGAAAAAAGGTCATGATAAGGCTATTATATCAGTATTATTACGTACATTCCTAAAAATACAAATGGTTATTCTGACAAAATAATGAGCCTGCCGTTAAAAATATTCACAAAATGCGTAAAGGAAAATGAAAATTGCACCAAACAAAAATTATGTCTTTCTTATTACGGAAAACAAAATGTTTCATATAATAAAGCAAGAAATTAAAATTAACCTACTTGTTGCAGTGTGGTAGACTTGAACGACATTTTATATTACATTTCATTACATTTTTCATCCTAAGACAATCCTTATGTTGGTACTTAGTTTTACACATACATTTGACGAATCCTTGGCTGCTTCCATGTTACTGAATAATTGCAACATACAAGAGAAGAATATCGTGGTCAGGAATATCTTTAATTCTAAGCAAGTTTTTAGGGTAGAAATTATGTATACATAAATTGTGATTTCATATATACTTGTTTTATAATTCCTTCATAAATTCCAAGTCGATAGAAACCATCCTATTTCCCACTCATTACAAGTGTCAATAAATTGGCATTTGGAAAAAATCACAGATTCCGCAACAATACTTTTTTAAAATTATTTTCTGTTTTTCCTGGATGCATAGTCCAATATCATAACGTGCAAAATGTTTGTGTTTGGTTAGAAGTTCTTTCAGAATTCTATCACGTCATCAGAATCCGTGACGTAATAATGTAGAGAAGGGCTTCACAAACTTTCAATATTTACGACCCAATTTTCAGTCATAATTTTCATCGCGACCCCTTCATGCAACAACTATGTATTGAATGCAATATTAATGTACTTCGACGCTAAAGCTATAAGGCGACTTTAATTAAAAACTGCACACATTATCAAGATAAGTATTAAATTTTGTATATGACAAGCCAATGGAAATCACTAGTAATTACTAAACCGGTTTTTAATTTAGTATTGATAAACTGATTATCAAATACGTTTTGCTGTACTGATACATTTATAAGTATCTTACATCAGTGTGAATATAAATTTTATTTTTAATATGTTAGAATGTATGTTGTTTTGCTTCCTTTCAGTAAATTGATAATTATTTTAAGTATCTTATTTTTGACTTTTCGATATGCTCGTGTCCCCCACGTAAGTTTATTACACCTCTTTTAGGGGCCACGCCCTACAGTTTGAGAAACACTGCTGTATAGCAGTGCTTCCCTTTTCATCTTCCGGAGTGGTCAACATTTGATAATTTAACCGAGACCTGCTGAAGGTGGAAGATTAATTATTTATATTTTAAATTATTTTGATTTAATAATTTAATTGTGTATTTAAACATGCCTTCAGAATGAAATTCAGTTTTATCAAAGAATGAATATAAAGGGATTTAACAAGAAATATAAAATGATTTTCAGGGAAAGTTGCACAAACACGAGAGGAATACATCCCAGACAATAAAATTGAAATATTTTAATGTTTCTTGATTGTCACGATACAATTTGATACACGAACTGGGGGCTGGGAATAACTTTTGCACTGCACTGACGCCTCCTTTAGCAGGTTAAATGAGTTAGTTTACTTTTATTTCCCACAAACATCACATCATAGCCATTCAGCAACCAAATAGTCCCCGGTTTTTCTTCTTAGTTGTCATTTTGTATATCAGTTGTTAGCATCTAGTAAGTAATATAAGTCAAGAGAAAAAGGTATTTTTTTGCAGCATTAATTCGAATTTTCGGACAGCTCGTCATCGAATAGTTGTTTCATATCTATAGACCAAGGGTCGGCAACCCCTTTTAGCTGTGGTGTGTCAAACCACACAGTTGGGCATTTCAAAACAATTAAAAAATTTACAAATTTTTTGAGTAGGGCAAAGTGCTATTGAGAATTATACCGAGTGCAGCATGTGGCATGTAAGCTATAGTTTGCCGAACCCTGCTATAGACCATGACTCCTTCTCCAACACCACAGCTTACTCGTCCATTATCATTCAGCACAGAAAAAAACAAATTTTGCTGCACAAATTCAAGTAAAATGGAGTATTTTGACACTCCCGAACAAACCACAATGTGCAACTCACAAATTCTGAGCTTGAGGCATGCATTAGAAGTCTCGTGTCATACCACCCAATATTCGAAATGAATCGGAGATGTATTTCATACTTTGACCGATTCTCATTAGGCATTCTATAGAATGCCTAGGCCATGCATGAAATATGAATCATTTCATAGATTTCCAACTAATTCTAGGCATTCTATACAATGCCTAGGTATTCTTTGGAGGTAACATATATAAGTGATATTTTGGCGGTATCGTATACAGGTGAAACTTTATAATATTTTAATTTATTCTAACAACAATTTCACGGTTATTTTTTAAAAGAAAATATTTTAAGCTTTTAATACTTATTTGTCTTGAATTAGCATTTACTTAAAACTATTGAACCCTTTTGTGATAGACTTCGTAGAGAGGAATCAAAGTTGATTACAGCAAATAAATTAATTGCATAAATTCTTAAAATTTTGAATGCAAAATGTTTTTAACTTATCATTTCCTTCTAGATTTTAGTATTTGTAAATTATATTGTAGAATTTCCTGTAATGTGATACAAAAAGAAATTCAAAGCATAAGATATAAAGTGGGAAACACACTTTCCATAAAATGATCTTAAAAATCAAATAAGTTTTAGGTAATAAGCTAATTTTTTTCTTTTTATCAATTTATCTCAATTCAAATGCTTAACATGGCTAGAAAAAAGGACCCCATAAAGGTTAAGTACATTTATCAATGGATTTTATGCCCTTCCCCTCAATTTACCCTGAATACCTGAAGCTTTAAACGTACTCAGTTAAGGCATTTAAACCCGATAAGACTACAGAATAGTTTATAATCGTTAAACTATCTAATAATTCAGGCTATTAAATAAACTATCTGGCTAATTTTATGCAAGCTTTCTTGTTTTTTTTACCATGTAATCTGCAAGACATATGAACTTGTGTCTTGTTGGAAGCTTGTTTTCTTCTTTTAGCTAACAAAAAAAAATATCCAAGTCTATATTTAAATGTATTCGTTGAAAATCATTTACATAAGAAAAATATATAAACTGCGATACTATTCTTTTCTAATGTATTTCGATCACTACATTCTATAGAATTTATTGTAGGAGGTAGCTTTTACTTTGCAATTTAATAGACACATACATTAGTGTTTTGTTACCATCCCTATGTTCATAGATCAGGTCAGGCCCTGAAGATCTTATAAAATCAAGGTGCTAGATGTCGGATTCCAGTTCTACAAGGGAGAGAAACGACGTGAAGATTGAGTTCCCTCATATTTGTTTTGCTTAATCAGAGATTGATATGGCTTGAGGTATTTTCGGTCTATCTCGGTGTACTTTAGTCTGACTGATTTTTCATAGTAACTGGCAAGCATATTTGCTGCATTTTTATTCATTCTGGCATTGACACCACCAGCAGACAGAACATTTGACTGAGTTCTTGCTTGAGTTGCTTAACTTGAGTTATTTAGAGCTTTTATCTGATTCTAATATTGAGAAGTTCCATTTTTGAGTTTAGTTTGTCGTAGATCTGAGCTCTTATTCCTATTTACAAACAGATACCTCCTCATCAAATATGTGACTGGTTTCAATCATTTTAAATATTAAGTGATAACTGTTGTTTCTCAGGTGCTCCTGACTGATAGCATCTCTCTCATAGATCAGTACTTCGATATTGTGGTCTTTTCAATTTGGAATGCGGTTGAAAATACACATTCCTCTGGAAATGTCGTATTTAGCTGCCTTTTGAATGTGGCTAGTAAAATCAGAAAAGCTTTTTAAGGCTCTTGTGTACAGATGATTCAGAGCAAAAGCTTTTCAGTTCTTGCGTAGATCCTTCCCAGTTGTTGCCAAAATTACACGAATGCGGGGATAGTTCCTGATCGATTAAAAAGTATTGGAAATTGAATAATGGTTGCTGATGGCAGATTTTCATATTTTCTAGTGTTAGTTTTTCGCGGGATGGCAGCTTATAGCTGTTATGTCAAGGGTGAATGTTGTATTATTAGTTCTGGAGACAAACATGTCAGCGCCTGAGTTAAGTATGGCTAGGTCTAGGTCAGCAGCTAGGTCTTCAATTTGAGCGTCTTTAGTATCAAGTAGCTGGCATCCCCAAGAAGGGCTTTTGGCATTGAGGTATCCAAGAATAATTTTAGTCTGAGATTTGGTGTCAATGAAATTTTGTAGAAGTTCAAAATTTAAGGGGGAATTATCAGGATGATTAGCAGTTGTCACTCTGTAATAGTATACCTAGGGTGAAAGATATTAATTACTTGAGCCTCAGTCCTGCTGTATGCCGAAGAATAAGAGACCGGGAAAATCTCTACACACTTCACTTCTGGATTTTATACCAATAAGGTAATAATGCCCTTTCCAGAACATATTGGTTTATTTTTCCTAATAGCTGTATACCCTTTTACTTTCAAATTCAATTTAGAATTTAGCTATGTTTCCTGCAATCAGTTAATATATATGTTATAAGGCTGACGAATTGAAAACATTTCGTCAATTTTTCTCTGAGTGCCATTTGTACAAGTTGAATGAAATTCATTGTCGATGTAGTCCCAG
Organism: Trichonephila clavata; assembly: GCA_019973975.1. Taxonomy (NCBI): domain Eukaryota; kingdom Metazoa; phylum Arthropoda; class Arachnida; order Araneae; family Nephilidae; genus Trichonephila; species Trichonephila clavata. The sequence goes on along the minus strand of BMAO01011171.1, from coordinate 18,228 downwards.
ATAGCTGATCATGACATCGGCTGCCCGGGGGCAGTAACATAACTAGATTTTAAATTTGAACTAACTACGAAATAAATTTTTTCAGAGTTGGAAAGTTTAGACTTCTGCATGTTTGTCCATGGAAGGTATTGTATTTCCCTTCTACCACCCAAAGGAAGATCCAATGGAAGCATTCCTTTAACTGCCCCTTTGGGACTCGCCCTCTAAAAGTTACAGGCTCCTCCAAAGAAAACTTTCAACTTAACCAGGATATAATTACCCTTATAAACAGAGCAGTTGCAGCCAAAAGAACCCTGCAGTTTGCATTGCATAGGTATCTTTGCATGAGAAGGCTGATAATCTTGCTAAGAAGACCCGAATTTCCCCTTCAACTTTCCAATAGCCTTACCCTTTCTGATGCTGATGCAATAGCCAGACGTAAGCTCACCTTCCATCCAGTTAAGAAGTACTTGATTCCTGAAATTAACTGCAACTGCGTAATTTCAGTTACCATAACCAGATTAAGTACAAGATACTGTAGAGGGATGAAAATATCACCTGATAGCCAAAGAAGTTACAACACTTGCCCTCAATGACCTGACATTCGACTTTCTCTTAATCATGTTTTTAATTGTCCTTCTATATTGGCTAAACTCCTCAGTATAGACCTAAGCCCATGTGATCATCAACGGCTTTATTCGCATAAGGTCTTCGGCATTGTAAGGACCATCTTGGACTCCTTCTGCGCCATTTAATTTCTCTGTACTACTTGAGCAAAACAACAACAACCATTCCTATGAAGATGAATCTCTAGATAACTACTATTATTAGCTGAGTTTACTCAAAGGTAATATCTAAATAAAGTGTTCTGAATGAGTAAACATATACTTTGTAAGTATTTCGGGAAAAAACACCTATATGTGTTAAAATAAGCTTATAAGTTTTGTTTATTTATAAGTTATAAGTTTAAATACTTCGAATAAATTTAATAAATGCTTTTATTAAATGTTTTAATACATCATCTTTATTGCTTTTAAATAAAATAAACTAAATAAAATATATATGTATATATAACATAAATATTAACTGAAAACTTGTGTTAGTATTTTCTTTTATATCATAGAGTGTCTTTGTCTTAGAAATAATTTATATATTTGTTTTTTCTTTACTTATATAATTATTTATTATGAAATAAGAGGACACACTTAAGTTACTTCATATGCAAAGAATATAGTTTTTAGACACATGTTAATATTTATTTAGAGTTCCTTAACGTATAATCTTTGAATAAAAACACCAATCAGAAACTATACTTAATTGAAAAGAAGATTTGTAAGAAATTATAATTCCACTGAACACACTCATTTATTATCGGAAAATTTCTAATTTACAGACTTAATTATTATTTAAAAAATAATTAACACTTTTTAACAAATCCACCACAAAGCAGTATTTGAGAAGAACCTAAATATTTTCTTTTTATATTTTACTTTAATTATTATTGTGTACATCAAGGAGTTAGTTTAGAGAAGTGAAAGAAAATTGAAGAAAAAAGAACTCATCTCACGTTGGAGCACAGCATCTCGAACGCCTATTGGATCTTAAATCATTCGAGAATGTTTCAAAGGCGGTAAATGGAGAAACGTTCGTGACCTGAAGATCAAAAAGCAATACCAAGGGAGCGAATACTCGCCCAAATATTCAAGAGCTTTAGAGATTCGAACTGAAATGGTGTGAAAAATTATGTCTCGACAGAGTACAGTGCAGTGCTTTAGAATCCATTCACGAAGATAGAATTGAAAACGCACTCTTTTGAGTTTAATTGGGTATCTCAATGTTTTAAAATAAGAATAAGATCGCAAAGAGATGTGCATTGATTTCAGAATACATTGAATTGGCAAAAATGCTGGTAGATATATCAGTAATCCCGATATGAGGAGAATGTTTTCCAAAAATTTATGATAATACTATTCATTTCTTTCTCAGGGGAAATAAATCAAGCTAAGATGCTGCATTTGAATTTTGTACGATTTAATTAAGTTTATAAACCGATGAATCTTTAAATGAAAAAGAAATGCTCGAAAATTATATAGGAAAATAAATATTTTCTTACTTAGGGTTTAGTTCAATTACAGTACTCGGAATTTATTAATAATTTAACTCTACTTGCTTAAAAATATTATATATATAAGCATTTTAATATCTTTCTGATATTACACACACACACACACACACACACACACATATATATATATATATATATATATATATATATTGATGCAGTTAGAAAGTCGTTCACGCATAGATTGAAGGAATTCTTTAGTTACCCGGTGAAAAGATCTCATCTAACAAAAAACAGTAAATTGAAAATTTCCTACACTTTACATAGGCCGTGGAACATAAAGTATCCTACATAATTTAAGTTCAAAGATCAATAATTAAGTTTTACTAATTTCCATTCTCTCTTTTTCAGTATTTATAATGAGGAATTTTTAAGGAAATATATTGGCTTTCCTGCGGAATTGTCTTTAAGGCAAATAGCAGCAAAGCAGTTCGTAACTTATTTTGAAGAATAAGGGTACAAATCATAATACTATCATGCACAACATGTCACAAGAAGAAATTGTTATATAATTCAAAGCATTGTCGTTCTTTAGATTACATTAAAAAATCATAATTATATTTCTTTTTCCAAATTCATTTTCTAAACTGTTATAATATTTTTAAGCCACTTAATTATTTGTATTTAATTTTGTTCATTCTATCAACTTATCATTTTAGATATTGAATAATAAACAACAACAGTGTGTTTTAATTTTTTTTATTATACTTTACTTACAAAAATATATATATTACATTTATTATATGCAGTAGCTTAAGAATTAATGAGATAAAAGTAAGTATTTGTGTTACTCAGTTATTAAGTTATTAACACAAAGTATTATGAAATTGTTTGTACAAAAGTTAAACTTAATGAACTAAACCTGTGTGTTGTAATTTGAGTAAGTTTTTTCATTATATACACAGAGTTTAATAAGTGAGGAGATTAGATATCTAACACGAAAGATGAAAATTTATCACATTCAAACTCATAAACGTTACCCATACAATGAGCACATTTCCAGATTACCACACTTAAGTGGTAACACCATCCAAATATATAATACTAACTCATTCTCTAACTAAAAGTAAAACATTAAAGATAGCCCCACTAATTCACAAGCAAATTCTTTGGATTACGGTTGAGTGAGCAATCTGTACTCCCCTTCATTCGACTGTAATTCTGGGATAAAATAAAATGTAGAAAAACAAATTAAGAAATGCTAAATAATTTTAATAAAAGCAAAAGTATTAAAATTATCTTTCATAAATTTGAAACAATATTATAAATCTACTTACACTGTATAAGCATCCTGTATAAATCTCACAATAGTTTTACGACAAAATATATGATTATAAATTTAGTCTTCAAGGTAATCTGCACCACCTTATAAGTAGAACATATAAGTACAATCACACAAAATTTAAATACATGTGTTTTTTTAAGAAATTAGAGTTAAAAGTTAAATTTAAATTTGATGTAGTGAAACATTTGGATAGAGATACCTTAGCAAAATTAATTATCGCTGACCTCTCTCCACGATTAAGTATAGTAAAAAAAATATTAAATTTGTAAATTAAATTAAACTATTGTTAATCATATTACAAACGAACCATTTAAGAAATGTTTGGCTGCACTATGTCCATGAATAAGTGAAAATTGTCTCTTAGTACATAATATGAGTCATTTATAGTCAATAATTAGTTCAGTGTAACTAAAGGAAACAATATATGCGACTAAAACTGTACATATATACCATCATGGGGCTACCACCATCTTATATCATGTTACCAAATGCCTTGTTGATAACTTGGGTCCTTGGCCTAATAAGTTTTGTGAGCCCTATTAAATTTTACCATTAGCGTTACCTTACCAGCCCAATCAGCGTTTTTGCAGTCATCTAGAGTTCAACCGATACATTTATAAGCTGATGATTTGCTGATAGCAAAAACACTTAGGTCGATTGTTTGTTATTGTATCATTTGACCAACCAATTTCTCTAAAATGTCATCACGAAAGCATATGTTCTAATGTTTGTTGCAATTATTTCAAATAGCATTGTTTATGTGATGAATAGCAACTATACATGCACATCACTGCTCTCAATCAGTAGTAGCTAATCAGTGCATTGTCCATAATGAAGGACTTTACATTTTACAAGTATATAGTCGAAATAATCCTAAACATTGTTAAGTATAGGATGTTGAAAGCCCTTTTAATTATCAAAATGGAATATCCCAGGTACTTAATTAGAGCCAGATTGGAGGTCATGTAGAAAATCACGCAAAAAAATATTTTGCATGAATCACTTAAGTCAGTGCTTCTCAAACTTTCATCATTTGCGACCCAGTTTTCAATCATAATTTTCATCGCGCCCTCTTCATGCAATAGCAATGAATTGAATTCAGTAATATACTTTGACGCTAAGGCCGATATGTAACTTTAATTATGAACCATACAAATACTTTAGATAAGTATTAAATTTTGAACATAGTAACAAAATATATAATGCACATAATAACAAAATATAAATTGTATAAAATAACGAAATATTAAATACACTCATGTCCATAAATTAAGGCTAATTCAGAATCACACAGAAATTGAACAATAAAATAAAAATTTCACCTGCAGAATTATCACACACATCTTGAAGAAGAATATGCAAATTACAGGAAACCTCCAGATGGCGCTGATAGTACGTCACAAAGACGAGAGTGTAAGAGAGGGCTATATAAGGAATGGTGGCAACGAAGTAAAATTGTTCACAAGCGCTTTAAAAGTCTTTCAGTGCCATAAACGCATAGTTATGGCACAAATGAAGCATTCAGATGATTTTTTACGTGGTAGAAATATCGGAAGACTTTAATGTGGATGTACCCAGCTGGAAGTATCCGAAGAACTTGGAATCGTCCAGAGTGTCATCTCCAGGCTTTGGCAACGATTCCAAGATGATGGTAATGTGAATAGATGTTACAGCACAAGTCGCCCCCGAGTTACAACGCCGAATGAGGACCGGTATTTGGCAGTTACTGCCAAAAGAAACAGATGGAGCACAGCATCAGACCTATCTCGTCAGCTGTATTCAGCTACCGGTACGACAATTTCAAGGCAGACCGTGTACAGACGCTTAGGGCACATTGGTATATATGCTCGTAGGTCTGTCAGATGTGTTCCCCTTAACGCAACTCACTGTCGCCTGCGATTAACCTGGAGTAGAGAGCATGTATTGTGGACACTGCAACAGTGGTCTTGTGTGATGTGCACGTGCGCGTCGCAATGTATGTGAATACGGTTCACTGTGCAGCAACATACACAATATGGGCTGATAGCGACGGACGTGGACTCTCCACGTCGAATAACTAGTCCTCCAGACCACTGGATTTATCTCCATTGGATTCCTTTTGTTGCAAGGCCATAAAAGACCATGTGTACGAGAACCCGTCAACGGTGAAATGGACCTTGTGACACGAATAGCTGCCGCAACAGGCATTGTCCATGATATGCCAGACGTTTTTTCAAAATGTCCAGTAGTCACTGCCGGTAGTCACTATGGTCTCAATTTTGAGCACCTACTATGAACATGTGCTTTATCTTTTTGGATTAAAAGCCACGTTTGTTACAAAGTAACTGCACAATTTCATTGTGTTCACTTTACTTGTCAATTTTTTCATCTAAATGACAATTGCGGACACACTTTTCTGTGTGAAATCAGTTTCCTGGTACATTGCCTACCTCCACATGGAATTTGAACTATAAGTTTTGAATCACCTTTCATATTAGCCAGCTAATTGCTGGCTGGCCCATCTTGTATTTCCCCTTATTTGTGTTTGTACTAAGAGTATTCATGAAAAATAAAATTTTCTTCTAGTAGTAGTTGAATGTAGTATTAGTATTATTTTTCTTAGTTTATTAGTTTTTTTTAAGAATGCTTAACAAGTATTTGACCGAGAACTTAAATCATGTACTCTATATCTATAGAACCAAAAACAATCGAAGTTATGAGTTTTTTTTTACCTGGCTTGGATTTAACAATATCGTAACTATTTTTTGACAATCCTAAGAGTTGTTAATGTTGCGCAAAGTGTCCTGAATTGAGCTTTGTAACTTTTAACGGAATTTGTAATATGGATATTAAAAACATTAGAAACCGTACTAAATTTAATTGGATTATTACAGGATTTTGGATTATAAAAAATATATGAGTAGTACAGGTATTGAATATTCAAACCTAATTTTGTTATGAAATGCAGATATATGGTTACACAATTCCCTTTTGTTATATATTGCATTTAAAAATGGAAATTATAGTCTTGGAAAATTTTTATTTTGTATATAATTTTAAAAATGTGAACATACAATCACAAAATTGTATGTAAGTTTTAAAACAAGAAATTCTTGAATTTTTGAAAAAAATTCAAATACATTAAATAGACCTTTTTATACAACTTTGTTTTCAATGAAATTTCCCAGAATGTAATTTGTAAACAGAAAAAAGCTGACTTAAAGAATCAAATGACTTAAATTTTATTATGATCTTCACTGTATAAACATAAAATTGTGCCAAAAGGTTTTTAAATTGCTTAGTATGAGTTATGCGTAGCAACATTTTTAAAGTAAAACTTACTCAATATCAAATTGATTTTATTATAAAAAAATAATACGGTCTTTATATGCACTACAAAAACTCATTATTCCTCATAAATATATTTCTCAAACACATTGATGGAAACACATTGAGAAGTAAGCAAAACCTTTTCAATGGTAATGCTATACTAAATATTTATATCGTCCCCTGTCACTTGGCTTTCATGAGGGGAAAACTAAACGCTTGAATTTCGTATGAATAGATGAGAAAGTTGGGGTAAAAGTTCTATGTTTGATTTCAATAAAAAATTATCATAAATTTTAATATTTTTATGCGAAACCATTTCACTTTGCTTTACCCTTTCATATCACAGTATAAGAGATTTCCTTGGACCCCTTTTATTCCAATTCAGAATGTAAAAATTCCAGATCATACATGTAATACACTTCATATTGATCCAGTCGTGTCAGTATCCGGTTGTCATGCATTATTCAGCTAGCAAGGTTGTGTATTTGTGCTGTGAAAAGACTCCTCTTGAGTGCCTCATAAATAATAACGATAAAATATGAAAGTAAGTCTATTTTTCAACAGATTTAGTTTCACATGTAATGATTGTAACTTTTAAACAGTGAAAAACTAAACAAATAAACAGTGAACACAAGTGATTTTTTCCCCAAATATATTTAGCTATTTCTCTTTTAATTAATTCTCTCGAATTAAGACTTTGCGTTTTTATTTTAATTGAGGAGATCCCCTAATTATAAGGCTATTAGTAATAAGCTAAGAAAAGTTTTATGTACATTATTTAAAGGAATTTATATCCTATGGGGTAAAAAAACTTCTTTCTGCCGCAAAATATGGCGTATAACTTTTACCGGTGTATAATGTGCACTTATACTATCAAACAGTATTTTTTAAAAACATACTTTTAGTTATATTCGCTATTGTATAACCACCTCCTTTTTTTACGAAGAAACCTTAAATAATCCTGTGAAAGGGTCTTATGTTTTTAAGTCTTTTGTTCTAGGTATTATTCCAAACTTTAGAGAAATTGTTCGTTTTTAGAATTGCAGCCCTTTAAGTTCTTTAGGAATTCAATTTCTTTTAAATAAATAGTTTTCAATATATGTAGAAGTCTAATTTCTTTTATGCTAATCTCTCTTTTATATTTTTAAAACTCAATTTTATACACCAGATTTTACGGTACATTAAAATATTTAATGCTAATAAAGATATGAATGCTTAGTAAATAATTACACAAAATTCAAGTACTTCAATTTTTAATTTTGTTTAGAATGTCAAAGTGTTAAAGTAAATTTTATTAAAATGAGGTTAAAATAAAAGTTTACATTTAACTTATTTGGTTATATTTATATATTTAAAGTGAGTATATTTATCGTCCATGAGAAACATTTCAGTTCTTAAAACTAAATTTTTTGCAAACAAAGCAATATATTATTAAAAGCATTTTTTTTCAGAATTTTCTTATTATATATTGATTTTTATTTTTAATTAAAAGAACACAATGAACTCAAATAAGACTGCTAGTTATCTTAACTAAATGTATCGGAATGTAATTTAAATATTTAGCAAAATAAAAATTAATGGGAAAAAAATATTTGTACGTAGAGAATTCTAATGTTATTCAATGCACTACGTCAAAATGTTACAACTATCGATAGAGCATTAATAAAATAATATTTTTTTTTCATATTTTTACTATGAAAAAATAAATAGTATTTTTAATTGCTAATAGTATTTTTAAAAATTACTAAGATTATTTGTAATTCGTAAGAAATTATAAGAATTATTTTAATTCTTACATGCATATTGTTGCTAAGTTTCGACATTTCAGTTCCACTTAACTTTATTCAAAACCCTGAGTGTGTTCGCATCCGAGCGGATGTTGATAACCGTAGACAATAAATCCTATGTGAAAGAATAAAAAATTAATATTACTTTTGAGGGTTACGTTTTATTTATTTTGACATTTGAGTGCGGAGAATGATAACATTCGGTGTGTTATTTGGAGTAATATCTAAGGAGTAATTTCAGGAGTGATTTATCTAATTGAAAAAAAAAATATTCTTATCTGTTGTCAGGTAAATTATCAATATTTGATGTGCATTTGAAAATTTTATTAGATTAATGCCAGACTTTAGGAAATACTGTGTGTTTCCAAAAGTCATCCTGCATTTTTTTTTCAAAATAAACACTCAGCATTATTAAATTTATTTTTTTATAAATTTTTTGTAACCTATGATTAAATTTCTATAAATTTCTATATAGATTTTTTTAAAATTCAAAACAGAAAATCATGTCTTTAAGGATTAATTGTTGCTAGAAAATTTAACTATTAATAAAATAATATAATTCTTTTACCGTAAAATCCGGCGTATAACGCGCACCTCCTTTTTTACGAAGAAACCTGAAATGTACTAATGTGGTACTTTGCTGTTTTTTAGCCATTTATTCAAGGTATAAAAAGTACAGTTTTATAATTACAACTCTTAAAGTTCGTAAAGTATATCATTCCTTCAACAGTATTTTGATATATGTAGAAGTCTAATTTGCTTTATGAACATATCTTTTATTTTATTTCTAAAACAATCCTTTTTATTCTGTCGTACAACGCGAATCCCTTTAATTTCGATCTTATTGTTTGTTTTACAAGTGAGCTTTTGTACGATGGATTTTTGCGGTAGTTATTTGCGAATATTTTTCTTAGTCATGAATAAATAGAATTCCTTTAAGGTATCCGACTAGGTTGAAAAAGTGATTTTTTTAGGTGTTTGATGTTTGATAATGTTTGGGCTATTAGGAAAAAAAAGAAATATAATTATTGAGGAAGAAGGACTAACATCTAAAACCAGAGAGTTTTTTTAAGTTGTTTTTATAGCATTTACTTTATCTAACTTATAAAAATATTTTTAATTCGTTTTTTGAAAAATGAAATTTTTACCATAATTTGTGCACGAAAAACTGGATATCTCCAAAGCAATCCAATTAAATTCGATGAAATTTGTAATATATATGTTATGGACCCGTCAGAGTGTAACAAACTGCAGGTCCTAAGACACCTACATTTAAGCACACTTCCCAGCCATTTTTAGCTTAGAACTGGCAGTAATTTTGATGAAAAAACATTATCATCAAATTTAAATGCTAATAAAATATTTATTTCATAAAATATGTTTTATCCTGCGGTTTGTGACACTTCAGAGAGATGAAGAAATATATTAATGAAATCAAAATGGCATAAAGTGCAATTTATTTTATTTATGACGTTTTTCTTAACATTATAAATTTTGCTAAAATATCATAAAAATATTATATTTTATAAAAAAACAAAGGGTGATGCATTATATTTATTTAATAATTCTGACTTTTAAGCCTATTTATGTTTTTTAAAACAATAAAATTATTCTTAAAATCAATTTTTAAAAAATGGGTCTCCGAATCTAGTGGAATATTTTAAAACTTAACATTATGTATATTTATTAATAAATAATATTGCATTGTTAAGCAATTATGTATATATATACTCACACTCACACACACACACACATATATATAACAATATATATACACACATATATAACATATATATATATATATATCAGAATTTTAAAATAAACACCCGCCAAAGTCACGAGAAAGAAATATATACAAATTGTAGATAATCATAGTACTAAAGAAGGATAAATTTGCTCATATGGACGGCTGTTGCTGGAGCATGACTTTTTTTCTCCAAGGAAACTGGTTGAGTCTTTCATTTTAGCATGCAATAGTAGCTGTTCGGTACACAATAGTAATAAGTTGTTATGAAACTTTGCTCATAAACATGTTAAGTAATGTCCGTGTTAAACTGAAAGTATCTAGCATTTCAGTTCATAAACATTTTAGTTTTGAAAAAAGAAATAAGTTACACTTGAAAAATCTGATTTGAACGAAATAATCAAGACAGACACATCTTTATATATTTAATTCATTAGTTTTACTTAGTTGCAAGCATCTTTATTCCATTAGTGATCTCCTCTTTAATTATTCTATTTAAATTTAATGAAATCACCAAAAATCATACTTATAAATTATATAGGAATATATCTGTCTTAAATTTATATTTTTTTTCATAACGTTAGTTTGCCATACATAAATTAAGCAAAGGGAACAGGAAAACAGAACATCTCATACATAATAGATATTGTGTGAAATATACATAGAAAAATATTCTGAACTCAAAAAATTATTCTCGAGAAATTACATTGTTAAACTTAAGGAATAATCGCTCAATAACAATGGGGAAAAATTCTGCTATCTTAATAGTTTTTTAAGTTGCCTAATCATAAAAGAGAGACATTCTTTTCTTCTTAATGTAAGTTTTTTAACCTTTAAATATTGAACAAGAATCTTAAATATTAAAAGTAACTTCTGAGAGTTCTTGATTTATTCCCAAGCGCATTCTAAATCTGTGTGCTTATTTCCTCATTTCGATATTTCTTTAAAGGAAAAAAATTATTTTTCTATAATGAAGGTAATACATCACGAATTGATAAAAAATTGAATGATGAATAAATTTATATGAATTTTCTTATTATTTCTGTCTGTCTGTGTATACCTTCTTTATTCTTTTAAAACAAAATTAAAACAACACAGCAACACATTTGACAAGATTTTATTTCACCATGATTTAAAGTACTTTTATGTATGTTCCAAATATCTGAATAATTTTAAAGTTTTTAACACACACACAGTCACACACACACATATATATATGCATGTATGTGTATGTATTGGAAAAAAGAAATATTCAACTTTTTGATAAGTGTTTATGAGAAAGACAAGTTTCCTACTTTCTTCAATTCTTACTGGACATAAATAAGGATATTGGTAAAACTTATTAAAGAGATAAATTTATATATATATATACATATATAATATATATATATTGCGATAAAAGCTGCTACAGCCTTTTGAAAACCATGTTTTAGCAGTAAATATGTTCTACTATATATACAAGAAGAAGTAATGTCATATAGTAGATAGCTTATATATTTGACTGTAATGCAAATTAAAATAGTGTGGATTTTAATTTTAAGTTTGCTGAAATACATATGTTCATTTAAACCAGCTACATTTGAATCAAAATCACTGATTAACACAGATTACTTACAATAAGGCAAATTCTCTAAACTTTTGAAGATGCATTGAGGTGCAAAGTTTTAATAGATCGTATCAAATGAAACGTAACAATTAGATAGTATTCATTGTAAAGATGTTTTGAACTAATCTAAGGCTAAGCTTAAAATAATACATAGGATGAATCTCTTAAGCTTCTTGTTAGGCCTAATTATTTAAATAAATTAGTCATTATTACTTAAGGTAATGATTATTCTGATTAACTATAAGTAAAGTAGAAAATAACTAGAAGAAATCAAATCCAAGCGTTATTTAAACTGAATGCTCTATTTTTACAGTGAACATTTTAGATTTTATCTTGGTGATACATCTGACTGGATTTGTAATTAAATTGTTTATAATTTATTTCAGATTTTTTAATTAGATTTAACAAAATTTGCATGATGAATATACTCGTATTGTTCTTACTATAGTTACGAATTAAATAATATTGGGTCTGCAAATTGCCTTGTTGTAAGAAGGCAGTTGCATGGCACAGACTGATAAAGTTTCTTGTTGTTATGTTGGCATTTGATGCCTGGTTGTTTTTAAAATACTAGAAATTTATATGTTTATACTTCAAAATAGGCTAAATTGCAGATACTTTACTTGATAACATAAATGCTTTGATTAAAGAGAAAACAAATTGATTTACATCAATAATTGCTTCAAGTAGCTTTGTAAAACTAAAGAACCGGTTGTCACTTGAAACAGAAGATTTAATATAATTGTTTCAATGTTTCTTACAAATTTATTTACTTAGTTATGATACACAAAAACGGAATAAATATCGCAAATTTTAGTTTTTCTGATTTGATAATGAAAAGAGAATCCAGTACAAATAATGTTACAGGGTTTTTCTAGAAAATTCGGTGAGAAATCTGAAGTATGTAGAGAGAACTGAAATAAGCAGATTAAAATAGGTATGGGAAATAGGAAATGTCACGTGGGATTACTATCAAGTAAATAAGTGTTCGCTAGAGATAAGTGGAAATACGCAGGTTAAGACAAAGGAAATAAACATTTTAATGGTCAGACTTTTCTACATTGGTTACTCGGAAAATCACAAAAAGCCACAGAAGTTTCAAGGCATTGGTACATGGATCAGCCTGAGTTAGGAAATTTACCAAGAAGCTTAGGTACAATTTTAGATTCAGCTGATAATATTAGCCTACCAAATTACATATTACATATTAGATTAAATTACAACTTAGTTGGATTAACTATAAAAGGGTGTTTTTTTTAGTTTTTTAAACTATAAAAAATGTTTAACTTGCATGAAATTATTCGTAAAAGTTTGATAACTATTTATAATTAAATAAGCCATTCAAATTTTAAATTTGTTCCTTTAGCACTCTTAATACTGACATAAATTTCGAACAGTTCTGATGATAATTTCTTTATTATGGCACATTTTTAGGAGCAAATACATGCACTTTACAATTTATATATTCGATATCCCAGCAGAACTTGAAGTATCTTTATAAATTTGTTTAAGAAATTAATCCTTCAAAGAGATGGAAAGGAAAGGATTTTGCTTATAGTTTATTAAAATTTTTGATAATAGTAATTGAGAAGACATTTATATTTAAGCAATTACCAGCTAGTATTTAATACATGGAATGTTATTTAATTTTTTTAATATAATTTTATTAGTTTCGATTCATAAAATGTATGTAGCAAATATGGATTGATTATTGAGAGAGGATAAATAAATGTTGCTTAGATATTGTATAAAAAAAAACAAATTAATTCAGCTTTCTTAAATTCTTGTAGAGGAAAAATTAAAAATGCGTAAACAATTTCAAAAAATCAGATAAAATTTTCGTAGTTCAAGTAACATTTTTTTTTACTACTTGAAAAGGAATTTGAATGTACTACAAATAGAACATTGATGACTAACGGCATCATTTTTAACACGCTAAGGATACTGTGACGACAGTACATAAAATAATGGAAAAGAAATCTTATGAATAGGACGATTTTTTGTTAATATTGATAAAAATGACTATGATTCAAAATATTTTCTCAATCGTCCTATAAATTTCTCTCCTTCTCTCTTTTCAACATTCATATCTGAAGTGGATTACACATAGCTTTAATTGAAAACTTTTTTTTATTGATATTTGAACATTAGCTTATAACTCATTTAGAGAATTACATTAATTTCTTTTTCTTCTTTCTACGAGTATTTTTAGGTCGAAAATAAATAACGCTGATTAGATATTGCATTAAAAAACTTGAGATTGTAAGAAATGCGTTATATCAACTTTATACAAATGAATATATCTGATGAGAGTTTGTAAAGCTCTTTGTTCACAACTTGCAGCAGAAAAGGAATGTTTGAATGATAAGGAAAATGTTAAAGTAAATATTTGTGAACTTGTTTTGCCAGCTGTTGTATTTTCGGTAAAATCAAAATTTTTACAACCGTATATGATAAAGAAATATCTTAAAAAAACGCACTCAGAGAAAAGTTCGGAAACTGTAAATTTGCTGTTGGAAAGACAATGTTGTGGTATCTGTAACCTCCAATTATTCAACACATAATCCAGTCCCGAAAAATCCAATTATTCAACACATAATCTCGTCCCGAAAAAGATAAAAAATAAATGGTCGTGCACAATAAAAAAAAGAAATGAAAATTGCCATTTGTACCGCAGCCATATTTTTTAAAAAATGTACATTGATGGAGCGAAAGAAGAGTCAATTCTCTAAACAGAATTCTTAGATCATATTGAATTTTATTTGAAAAAATTACATATTTTCATTGGGTACAGAAGCAGAAGTATCACATCTCAATTTCTGCATATTAACTATGCGTTTGCTTATCAAAAAACCAAAAATTTATTCTGTTTCTGTGTTGTACTTCAGATGAACACTAAAAAAGTGTGCTTCGAGTGCACGAAAAAAAATTACTTGAAAAATGCTTCCTGATTATCATGGACAATACGAAAAACCTAAGAGGATAAAAGCCCCCAAAAGTAATATTTTTTGTTGAGTATTTATCACATTTCTTGTATACGTTTAAGCCTTTCATTCGTACGATATACCGGGTGTTTCCAAAATCCACCGACAAAGTCAGAGGGATGATAGTAAGCAGCATTGAAAAACAAATAACCTCAGAGCATGACGTCGCAACCCACTTTTGGTCGAAGTAACTCGCAAAAGCAGGTATGAAGGGTAGGATATCGAGTTGAGTGGAAAAAGGCAATTAGATGTAATACATTTATTAGACGTAAAACATATTTACAATATGTTGAATGCGTCATAATTCGTGATTACCAAAGGAATTGTTCGAAGTTATGGCCTCGTAGGTCATGATAAAACAGACATCGAAGGACGAAGGATTTTCGGATTCGTTCAAACACATCCGGTGTGCTGGCGATGTCAACTGAAGTGAAGAAGATCCTTCTCGTGGGATCCTCTGTTGCAGCCACCGGTATTTCATGTATATGAGATTTCAAGTGACCCCAGAAGAAGAAATTCAAGAGATTGAGGTCCGTGAAACATGGATGCCAAACAATAAGTCAGCCGCATCTAATCCACCTCCCGGGATATGAAGCATGGGAATGGGGCCGCTCCTCCCTGCAGCAACTCCGGGAAAAGTGAGGGATCTGCACACGTGCTCTCGTCTGGCTCATCATCCTTCCAACGACCGGCTTTATTTCGATTTTAACCGATTAAACTGGATTTGTGTCCGATGGTTCCCCGTGTTGTCTTTTTCAACCCATCTGAAGTTGTCGTTCGAATTCAGCAACATCCTGTGTGTTTGTGAATTTTGAATTAAAAATTGTATGTTAATCTTTTCATCTTACTGTTGCATTTGAATGTAAGACGAAAAAGAAGTTGTAAAATTGTTTCTATTTATTAGTTTTTTAACATAGTATAAATTTGGTAAGAAAGCTTAAGAGTTTTTCTTGCGAACCAAAGCCATTTTCGAATAATATTTAAAGTTTCACTTAATTATTTTCCAAATTGTGTACATAAATTGAGTTTCGAATATAAATACCATTAATTATATTTTTAAGTGTTAAACATCAACATCACTTCTATGAAACGTGTAATAAATCATATATTCTTTTACGAATTTATTCTTCCGTATTTCTTACGTCTGACTTTTACTTTAATTTTAATCAATTAACAAAGTTTTTATTATCTTTCTATCATAGTACGGCATAAAAAGGTTACAGGAGAACTAAACATAGAAGAATGAGTTAAGATTTACTTAAAATATTATGCTTGAAAAATTATAATTTGTATACCAGAAATCAGTGTTAAAATAATAAAAATCAATCGATTTGAAAATTATAAATTTAAGTTTTATTTTTCTGAATTAAATGGAATAAATTAAAAGTTACTTTTGTATAAAAATATTAGTTAAATGAATTTTACAAATATGAAAAAAAATATTGTTAAAATACATTCACTCTTTAAAGAAATATCTATAATTCCAGAAGTTTATAATTGTTGATAAAAGATATGAAAAACCAAATGTCAAACTATAATATAGTAAAATTATAGTTGCAATTACTTTCTTTATGGGGGTCCAGCACATACATAGATGCCCATGTTAAGTTGCGTAAGTTTATGTACCTTTTTCTCAGAAGCTACGTGCTTCTAATAGATAAAATTTTTATAGTAGGTTATGTGTACAATTAATTAAACTTTAACAAAAGGTTTTTATCTTTTGTTAAAAATTAAAGTAATTATACATTTTTTAAAAAAAATATCCAATTTTTTTCCTTAAAATTTATTTTTAAAAAGCCTTATCTAAAAGTGTTTATAGATATTTAATTCCTTCCATTATAAAATGTGTAATCATTTTAAAAGTATGGAAATTTGAGGATTATTTAATAAGTAGTTTTTGAGAAAAAGGCACATTTTGTGAAAAATATTACATTTTGAAAAAACAGGCTTTTAAATAAAAATTTGTAATTTTTCAGCATTTACTTTTTTAGTGCTTTCCAGAAGCATATAAAGCATTTTCTTTAAACTCTGCTTCTATAAAAGTCTCTCTTCTAACTTTCTTTTTTCAATTATTTTTAACAATCTAGTCTTTTTTTGGGTGGGGGTGGGGGATCACAAGATGTTTTCGTTGGGCTACACGAATCCTATGTGTATCTTATTTTTGAAGCATTACGCACAGTTATAACTTGGCTCATTATTATAATGTTTTAAGATCATTAATCTTGCTAAATGACTCATATTGAACGATGGGATAGCCATATTTGCCCCTAATTTTAAATTCCACAAATATAGATTTCCGAATCACTGATTATATGGTGTTATTAACTGACTCATTTGGGGGCTCTGTGAGTCTTTCCATATAAACTTTTTTTAATAACTTAGGATCACCTGGATCACTAAGAACTGGCTTCATTTAATTGATTATGGTATATAGCACGTGTGTATGTGTTTATGGTCGTAGTGACTTTCGTAACATTCAGCATCTGCTTTTTGAAACTTGCACCAGAAGTTTATGCCCTCAGGACACAGTCCATGTTGAGGGCTCTGATTGAAGGCAGAAGGTGAAAGTAAATAACCCAAAGAGCAATTTTCTGTTGTGTAGACAAAATATCGGGAATCGGCTACGACCACTTAGTCTTTTTCCATTACTTAAGGGTATCGGAACGCTCTATACTGATAATGTTAAAAAGGGCTTTTTCAATGTACCTTTTCTAAAAACCTGTTGGAAATACATCCCCAATTTTTTTTGCAAGTTAAGCATACATCTAATATTATACTGAAATGAACTTTTTTTGAAATTTCCATTAGTTTTTCTTTAAAATTTTTTTATTTGATGTATAGTGAAAAAACAGTGTTTTCGACGACAAAAAAAATTATAAAAAAAAATGTATACAAAATTTGCTAAAAGCTCATTTCAGTATATACTAGAATATATAAAGAATGTGTCATGTAAGTTTTGTTGACATCAGATATATACTTCCTTAGAAAAGGTACATCGAACCTTCAAAAGTGACATTTTGAGAAAACACATTTTTATAAAAAAGTTACCTTATCAAAACATTCCAGCTCCATATTCCAAATTTTCAGCATTTTTTAAATTTTCATCTTCTTGTTTCATTCTTTTTAAGTTTTTACTTTTCTAGTCTCCTTAGTTTTCTGTAAATTTGGCATATCTTACCCTTGTACTGCTCTCTTAGTCGAGATGTTCCATGCAGCATGTCGCATAATAATCTCGCTCTATGTTAAGTTTTTTAAAATATCCAGATTTGTTGCATTCCCTTTATTAAAGGATGCAATAGCATCATATGTTACAAAGGAAAATGTTTCTATGTGCACAAATGTCTTTTTGGGGACACGAGACCAAATAACATTATTAATGCTTTCATTCAGATTCTGCGTGTTTCCATGCAAG